>CM024714.1:17746173-18016865 GCA_014182895.1 Angophora floribunda
GCTAGAGGACAACAATGTGAGAGGAGAGAACTCCTTTTGCCCTTCTTCTGGATTAAAGAACTGTCCAACTGCCATGGAAGCTGCAGGTGGAGGTCTTCCTGAAATGCTCTGAATAATGGAAGTCATGCATGAATCTCAATTTTCGAAGAACTATTACAGCATAAAGTGAAAAAGCATTCATATGGAGAGAAATACGCAGTCCCTGTAGACAAGCATGCGCTCACTTACAGATGATCAAATCCTCCAAAGTTCTACATTTCTACCCTAGTGCAGGTTATAATTCTAATATGAATAAACGCGCAACAAGAAAAAAAAAAATTTTCCTTGGAGGAAGCTTGCACTTGAATGTCTTTCCCTTCATATAATGAGTTTTCTGGATGAAGTTTAAAGAGAAAAAGAGGGTGCAAATCTTTAATAATGTCATTGATAAAGGTAGTTACTAATCCACCAAAGCCATGCAGTATCTCGAATCACTCTAATTGGAATTACACTTCCCAAGAAGCTTATCACTGAGATAAATAATTGAGCTAGAATTTACTTTAAAATGACAAAAACATTCTTCCATGACAGCTTGAAAATACCCTTTTCTAGCTCCTTTTGTCCAAACTTAAATTAGAATATCTTCCCTACAAGTTCTGAATATATATTTAAAAAAAATTATGAGATAGTTACTGTTCATTGTTAGCTTCACAAAGCTACGATGCTTTGTATTCTAAGACATAATCCACGTGGTAAAACAATAAGGCAGCACAGTTTGCAGTCCAACCAGTATCCATATGAAGAAAACTTGAGAAGACAGAGATGACAAGGAATAACTTTAAGCCATTAATCAGCTAAGGAATCGATGCATTTGAAGAAAGATACTATAGGAAAAATAGAAGAGAAGCGATACCGGACGGGGTGCAACAGAAATAGTTAGAAATCTGAAACCACGCATATCCTCAGGACCCAACATAAAGACAGCAGATGGAGGTGGTTGCTCAGTCTGACTACCTGGTTCAATCTGATAGAAGAAAAAATTCATACCAGAGTTAAAGTCCATCTCAAAACACCTAGCATCTTAGGCCTCTATGTTAAATCAATTTCCAACTTTACCTCCAATGTATAATCTAGTGGATCCCATTCTTCCTATTTATAATAGAAGGCTCAGTTTTGACTGGGAGGGTAGAAGAACAATATAACAGTGCATATTCCAACACATAACCTGACATGAATAGATGCAGATGATTACCTGCCTTGGTGCAGGCCCTGATGGAATATGCACCATTTTTGAAGTCACCTCTTGTACTCTTTTATCCACAGGGAAGTTTGAAGGTAACTTTCCCTTTCAGGCCAAAGATGAAGTCTAACACCAGAACAGGGAGCAAGGTTTGTGACTAGTACGAAATGGTTTCTCCCATCAGATCCCTACAGATGAAAAAAACTTTTAATCCGCTTTATCTGAAAAGTACAAAATCTAGTCATGAAATTTGCAATGAGGATGTCAATAGACAGTGCACCACACAGTGACATTAGTTATAACATCAAAGTCAAACACTCTGTAATTAGCAAAACCAAGAAAGATAGAGGATCTGTCCAGAAAATTCACCTTCGTCTTCTAGAAGATTTAAGTTGGGCTTTGATGAACTTCAGAAAAGTTCATATATAGGCTCACCACATCATTGTAGAAAAAATAAAATAAAATTGGAAGGCAAATATACAAGATAAACCTATTTCACAGTCATGCTGGAGAATGACACAGAACTATTCCAAAATTGCACATAATCTAAGAATCGTGATACTTGATATTCAAAAACTCTCAATAAAAGAAGATACAACCTAAGAACAAGGACAAGAACGGTTGGACAAAATGGGATCCTGTCTTCAAATGAGATTGAGAATGGCACGTGAATTAGACAAATAGAAGCCTCACGCAAAATAGATCTTGGGCAAAACTTGGTTCTGGTACCATGTTAAAATGTCCAACCTAAAAGCTTAAGCATATAGGTAAAGGGAAACTAGATGAATAACCAATGAAATCCCATGGACAAGCGATGTGGGAGACTTTAACACACTGAATGGCAACTCACTGAACAAGGGGTCACAATCATGTTCCCTTTATTTCTGAAAGAAAGGTGTAACCATCATGATGCGGGATCTATATCATAAAATGAAAGATGCAGAAGAGACCGTCATCCAGCAATGAACTGCAAACTTGAAACACCGTGAAGCTCCTAAAAGTAGGAGCCTCAAACTATTAGGTCATTCAAGTTTGACATTTGTTTTTACCACTCAAGTTCAATTTCTATTTTGCCTTGCACTTGACTAAATCATTCAATAGTCCATATTATATTGACATTCTTTCCATTGTCCTGATGAAAAAGTGATGTATCTTATCCACGTCATTATTTGTAATAAGAAATTCACTGTGGAGCAACAAGGGGATGCCGAAGCATTTAGAAAAGGAGCTCAGAACCAAGAGAGTGATCCACAGTCTGAAATAAAGCATCTAAATCCAAGAGCAAACTCCGCTGCACCAAAAAGAAAATTCAAATCAATTTTCAGTAAGTTTTGGGTAGTGGAGTCTTGTCATTCAAAAGCTTTCTCATTCTATTCTTTCCAGACCAACTGAGGAAACTTATTTAATAACAGAGATCTGAAGACGCTGTCATGCCCACAAGTCTTGAACTATTAGACCCAGCATAGCCCTAGAGAAGCATAAGAGGAACACTATAGTTCTAATCCCTGGATAGTGTGAAAGAAGATGTATGGCGGCTTCTTCATCCTTTTCTTCTTTTACAAAGGAAACACCTACTTACCAACACTTTGCTCTTCTCAAATTGCCCTAAGTAAGAATACATTCCCAATAAGCTTCCCAACCAAAGAAAATTACCCAAGGTGGAATTTTTTCTTTGGACATAACTTTCAAGGAAAAGCTAACCTACCGCAATCATTCACCTTCCATATCATCCCGAAGAATGATCTATTAGAAAATTCTCAATCCATAATACCATACCAAACCAACAAATCATTAGACTGCGGCCCTTGGGACAGTCATCCAACATGTGATAAATCTAACAGTCATCTAACTCAGTTAAGTTCATGAAGTGGCAAGAACTAATGCGGAAGGCCACTTTGGCATGCCTCACTGTTCTTCCATTATTTTTTAATAGGTAAAGAGAAATTCACTTCGAGGACATGTACGAAGGAGCCAAAAATTAGAAAGAGCGCAGTGCCAGATGTCATGGCACTGCTATGTGTGTGTCTTGTCATTATAAATCATCCACTTGGACAGATGTAACTTTTCTGTCAAAACTTTGACACACCATGGGCACAACACAAACAAGTTACTGATTTTGGGAAGCGACACTCATTACTAAAATTAGCGTTGATCTGTAGAACTGAAAGTGACCTCAAAGCTAAATGGCTATCATTTTTATCTTCCCCAATTTTTTTTCATGTTAAATTTCAAACATGACGATGCAAACTCTAGGTAAACAAAAGTTAAGCTAACCAGTTTTTGAATGTCTAACCATCGTCTTCTCCCATCCATTGCCAAAACTGTTACTGTCTCAGTTTGAATATACAGGTCCTTTTCAAGGCCATCATTACTCCATTGAACATTGGCTGGACATTCAGGTAAAATGTGAACTTGAGATCCTGCAATGAAGACATATAATGCGATAAAGCTGTATCAAGATAACACGTTCATACAAATCCAAAATAAAACTAATAAAAGGAGATGAAGGTGTAGCACTCCAAAAAAAAGGGCTGTAGACTTCTTGACATACTGAGAGTCATGAGATAATCCAGAATTAAGAGAACGCACAAACTCACCAGTTTCTTTGAGACCATTTCACAGCTAAAGCATAATATATCCCATAATAAATGCCAATGTGCCAAATAGTAATCAAACATACTTTACATACCAAAACAAATCAAAATTATTCAAGTATACAGAGTCAAAATTAGATGGCTCTAATAAATCTCCGATTAATGCCAACGTGCCAAATACTAATCAAACATACACAGACAAATTAAGAATAGCCAAGGTGCACAGTCAAAACCAGATTTCTATTTAAATGTTCCAATTTCAATTCTTATATTTAAGAAGAAACAAAAGCAAAGGTAAATGTATGCAGGGTTACCTTCTGGATATTCTAATATTTTCTAATAACACATTCTCTGCAAGATTAAATAAAGTTCAAGAGTAATGTAGCTCTTCAAAACAATTATTGGATTACAAACAGAACCAATTCTTTTTAGAACTTTGCTTTTATAGGCAAATCATCTCCCCAGTTTCTTGAGGCAATTAAACCTGAAACATACAGAAATTCAAAACTAATGAAAGAGGAGTGACTTAAGATAAAGGGAGCTTTAGCAGCCTGACCTCTTTCACCCATAGTGGGAAATAGACTTGACTGCATAGATGTTTGTGATTGCTTCATCTGATTAAAACTTTGTGCTATGCCACTCCGCAGCATTTTTGTGAATATTGCTAGTCGTTTACGAGTATCATCATAAGGCTGACCCGTTTTGAGTCTATCAAGCTGAGGAGGTGTGTGACACCTAAATAGCAGCAGATGTCCTCAGAAGTGTATGTTACAGATCAAAATGGATTTCCAATTTTCCATAGAAAAATTGCACTCACTTGTACAACTAATTGGTTGCACCACAGAATAACCTGATGTTCCATCGACAGCCACACATTTTTCATGCTTGTACTGGTGACCATAAAGCCATGAGCTTTTGGAACAATGCCTTCAAGTGATTCTAACTTTGAGCGGACCTGGAAAAGCAAAAAAGAGTATAAGAAGATTTTCATCACAAGAAGAACAGAAAATTGGGTGAACTATCAATTACATATGCAATTAGAAAGAATGTCAAAGAGTGTTATGATGTACCGGTGCACATAATTACACATGGTCATGCAGGATTGCATGTGACTCTATGCACGAATATGTTCATCATAATAAAACACACTTTTTACAAATAGATCTAGAAAAACACATAGTAAACCATCTGATGACCAAAGACCAGAAGAATTCTAGAAATACATCAGCATTTACCAATTTTTACTGATCATCACCCCAAAGCCTTACAACCACTGACTATGACAGCCAAAACAAGGATAGAGCCAAAGAATTAACATGTGTAAAGTGATAGCCTGTCTGGGGGCATTTTGTTCCTCCTCTCAAGCCAAGTTGCTGTTTTGTATAAAAAGCCGGGACCCAGAAGCAGAAGCTGATCCTCCCAGTACTTTATCTGAGCTTCTGTCCTATGAGCAGACTTAAACATGAAAAATTGCAAACATTGCTCTTTAAAGTGGGAAATGTAGAACGATAGCAGAGTTTTTGTCTAAGTTTTTATTTTTTTGGAGTGAACTCATAAGTATAATAGCTTTACACCTTACACCTTCTCAACATTAGCTTCAATAAAACCCAAACCAAAAGCTACATTCCCTGATTAAAGCCAAAAATCACATCCCAAATTTAGTCATCCGAGTAGGTGGAAAATTCTTAGCTGCTCCCTGTGCATCTCAGCTCTTGGATGTAGAAGCCGGAGACACATAGGCCGGGGTGCGATGCACCCCACATTTAAGGGATTAGATGCACACAAAGCAATGTACACAGTGCATTTAATAATAGCTCCCAAACAGGCCCTTAGTGAGCTATGGTTAAAGCTTCACAACAGCAAGGCATTCATGATGACAACTACGACAGAAAACCTGCCATATTAATGGCATTCATAATCAGACATCTAGGTTGCCACTCCGACTCCCTGCTTTACCATCCATTCCCTAAAAAGCAAGCAAAACAAGTCTCGAGTATACTTCTACAATGAGTTAAATAAGAAGAAATTCCTGCCCATACTGCACTTCAGACACAAATTTTTGACCCTAGTGACAGTAAGGTTGCAGACAATTGCTCATTGAAAAGAAAATCTTGAAGGGAATTTGCTTAGTCTGGTACCAAGCAGGATAAAGGCAAGGGCACTCTTAAGCCCCTCTTTGTATTATTAAAACTATGTCCTAAACAAAATGTCAGTGAAATATTTAATCTTTCCTTATATCTTTAACATCTCAGGAAAATATTAAAACCCTAATATCTTCCCCTCCCTTGGAAACCTACAGTTATACTACTGAGAAATGCCTGAAGATGGTTTAACTGCCTAACGCCAAAGTTAGAAACAGCCCTGAAAAAGTGCCACACCACAGTCCAGGCAAGAAGTTTCTATTCCCAAGAAGATTATATTTCACTTCCCAGACATCACGTCCATATAACTTGTAAATTATATTCATATTGCATCCCCATATATATCCTAGCATGCATTGAAGAAGGGATGCCTTAGTTCTCCCAGGTAGTCAACGTTGTGAATGGGGAAACAACATGCATGAACAATATATATTTATTCTATACTTACAATATATTTCTACTGAATACAAGACCAATCTTGTTTCATAAGGCCTCCATGTAAGTGAAATATCGACCAAAGTATTCAATTGAAACCTAAGCAAGCAACAGCAGATATGTGATGAAGAAATACCTGATAATCATTAATTCCACCAGCAATAGAGACTACGACAACTTTAGATAATGCAGGATCAGACACCTGATGCCCAGCTTGATTGGTTTGCACCTCATAACCTTTTCTCCACTCTTCATTTACTCGTGCAAAATAGTACCCCAGTGATGGCTGCAATGCTAATGGAGGAGACCTACACAATGCATTTCATCAAGGACAAATAGATGCAAAGGAATGTAGAACTTAGCTAGCACAAGGCAACAGAGCTCACTGATGTGGACTGGAAAGCGTTAGAACAGTTTCAACAGCTGATTTCCTAAGACGTGGGTGAACAATGGCTGCTCTAGCTACAAAGCCACCCATGGAATGACCAACCAATATAACACTTCTTGGCAAACTCTTAGAGATTGCAGCACCTTCCCTAGCACGAGCATCCCAAGACTCTTTGTATTGATCCAATATCTGCAACATTAATGGTTGAAAAATTAATAATGACACATCAACTTTTATTAAGCCATTAAATCTTTATGTATGACTCTTCCTCCTCCTCATCCTCCTGTCACTGCTAATGCTACTCCTGCGATCGCTTTAATTGCCACTCCAACAACTAATACTGCTATTATAAAACTTTTGCACAATCGACATGCAAGTCATTAATCAATTTCCCTATGGCCTGATGACCTTGTGAGCACTCTCTCAAAACCCAGATCTGGATTTCTAAAGTTGCTAGTGAGAGAAAAATACTTGCACCTTATTAATATAAGAGAGCCATCTGAGGACTATAAGGCCGTTAAATTAGATGTCGCCCCATAGCCTAATGTGACAAATAGCATTAAATTCAGAACATGAATGCTTTTAAACAGGAGATTCTACAGCAAGCTCATTAAGTTGGCTTAACTAGAGTAGAGATATTGATCAGCTAATACGTCTCTGGAATAATGACAACACACATCTATTTAAGCTTTCCTTTTGGAGCACTCTCTTTAATGTTAAGACTTCATCATGATTGCTTTCTCAGAAGCTTATCTTGAAGTTCAAACCTTCAATTCGAGCAAGCTACCAGGAGTTGGCCTTAGAAGCTTTGAAGGCATGCTGTTGGGTTAATCATATTTAGTAAGAGGCAGAGACAGACGAAGAGACAGAGATAAAATGGAGTCTGTGCGAAATTTATGTTCTCCTAGAATTGAATCAACTGCTTACTATTTATACCATTCTAATATCTGTACCAATAGTTAAGGTAACAATCAATTAATGATGATCTAACTTAAAAAACTATGCGACATCCTCCGATCATGTGACCATTTTCCCAAATGATAGCGTCTAATAGACTAACTAATTGTTAGACATCCTCCTGTTGTTGCTTGCTGCTGCTCCTCCTCCTCCCACTTATTATGCTCTAGCTTCTATTTTTACTCCTATGGCAGCAGTGTCATCAATGTCAACATGCATGTTGCTAGGATAAGAGAGTGTCCAAAGGTCAACTATAAGGCCAGCAAAGATGACACAGTAGCCCATTAGTTTAATATGAGCAATAGTGTCAGAACACAATTGACTTAGAACAAGAAATTCTTCAGCAAGTGCATTAAGTCAGAATCACGTCAAGCATCACAGTTCCTGCTATGTATTTAAGCGAAGTTCTATTTCAGTGTTGACATTTTACCAGGAGACAAGGCAATAGAAACTTTTTAAGTTTAAAAGTTTGCATTATTTAAAGTAGCATGATAGAGTTCCAAAGCTAGCCAAGGTACTGATGAGCTTCATGATATGCATAGAGGATTGGCATTAAATGAATGGTAATAAACCTAGTTGACAATTCTACACTTCAACACAAGCACATGACAACATTTCTTGTGCAGTTTCAAGAAACCCTATTCTTTTATGCCATAAATAGCAACTTAAATGCCATCATTCCTATGCAGTAAACCACTTCATATTACAAAAAAAAGATGGAAAAGTAGCAAACTAGATACCCTGTGAATGGCATACACAACATATTCAGCGTGTTCTTCAAGTATTCGACCATCCATTGCAGAATGTTCACCTTCGAGATCCACAGCGAACCAATCCAATCGACGTGAAAATTGACTGGGTAACTGCAAGCTTGCTACATCCATCTCCAGTCCTCCTTCTTCGGGAGTTAGGGAAGCTTCCTGGTAAAAGGCACGCTCAAGAGGACCTGCTTGATATGCCCTATCAGATTCTGCTCCCAAGGATCGCACCTGAAAAGGAGGGTAAATAAATATCAGATTCTTAAGCTCCAGACTCTCAGTGTATCCAAAAGATTGAGCCACTGGTGAATTACAGAAACATAATCAATTTGCGCAAAGAAGAAAATCAAATCTATGTGAACTGCTAAAAGCCAAGTCCCATTTTCCCCCCAATGCCAGGGAACTCTTGTGGTCGATAACAACCTTAAAATAGCATGCAAAATAAATTGAGGGTGCTCATGAGCCAATGCCCATTCATCCACCAGATATGAACAGGTACTCATATTCCTACAGGGGCAAAATAATCAGAGAAGAAAAGAATTTTCACAATAGCTTCTTAGCTTAACTGTTTTAAGCAAATTAACTCCAATTCAATTGAATAAAACTTGGCTACACAATTTGTTTATCTTGGTCCCTAAACCTAAACAACTCAGAAAGTTATGATTTCAGAAAACTGTAACATCTCAAAATACTTCCACTTCAGAAAATTGAATTCGTGCCTCTTGTTAGATACAAAAAGCACAACACTTTCCTTCTAGATAGTATGTGCAGAGACTTCTAAGAAACAAGATGAATGTTGCCAACAATCCTCCACCATGAGAGGGTATCCATTTGGAAAGGCTTGAAACCAGGGCAAAAACTACAATATACAAAGTAGTTGGAATTCATAAATCACCTGACTGTCAAAATGTGGAAGCATTTCTAGACCTTATCCATAGGAAATTAAAGATAAACTCAAATCTAAGGATAATATCACCAAGAATAATCAGAAGCAAACGGACAAACATGCCCAACATATGGAGTCAGGGAGGGAGTCATGCTCTCAAGGGATCCTGCATAGAAAGGACTTCACAACACAGGACTGTATATAGTGACAACTCACTGAAAGCAGTAGAACTATCGCAATATGTGTACTTGCTATGGGAGGGAGGATGTAGTTGAATCATTTGTTAATTATAAACAGGCAAACCCTAAATCAATGCTATATAATTTGTCACAGAAAGGAACAACTGAATCACATGTAATAGCCTGAATTCCCTTTTCTTGTCAAGAATTCGATCTTGCCAATCAACTAGCCAACGAATTTCTCAGTCCAGCCACTCATAGCTTCCCTCTTAGCTATAGTTGGAAGTATGCATTATGCCCAGATTATCTTCACTGTTGCTACCTTAAACATTTAGTAAAAAGATAATGATAAATACTAAATGCATGCGGTAGTGGCAGCATTTGGGGAGGCAAGCAAGGTACTAGTAAACTCAAGCTGAACAGTACTCAGAAATGGCTTGCCTGTTTATAACTACCACCATTGCCTGGAATGAAAAGAACCGGCACACCATTGAGCTTCTTGAGGTGATCTGTGAAATCAATCTTCTTCCACCCTTCATGATACAGATACAGCCCATACTTCCCTGACGAGACATTCTGTGGCGACGGTATTGGGATATATGTCGGGTACATATACGTCATATCGCATCCATTAGAAACGGGCTTCACCAGACCATAGTAACCGAAAAGCGCAACCAGTATGGCCAAAATGACCAGAGTCACCACCCTGCACCTATCCTTCATATCTTTCATCGCTTTTCTCTTCACATTATCTGTCCAGCTCCACCATAAAGACTAACCCTTCACAAAAATGATAATCACCGAATGAAGTTACATCACTGACTAACCAGTAATTTCAAAAAAGCAATCCACCAAAAATACAAGCAGATCAATGCGGATTTTTGCAAAATCGAAACATCACACAAAGAAACTCCACAGAATAGTTTAATACTCTACCATCGTCAGTTGAGTTAGAGTACGATAATGATCGGAAGAGTATGCAAAGCCATCACAACAATCTACACAAAAACGAAGCTACCTAAGCAATCGATAAATTCGCGCGACACGGCGCGAAAGCTACATGCATAAGCACGAACGCGCAGCTGAGCAAGCTCGCGTTCGAGATCCAAAGTTGTGGGGGAACGAAGAGATCTGAACAGCAAAATTTTCACAAGTTTCGAGCCGGAACTGAGGCCGAATCGACACGACCGAGCGACGAGAAGCGGAGGAAGACGGCGGAGTTCGAAGAATGCGGAGCGGAGGGCGCACCTGATGCGGCGATGCGCCGGAAATGAGCCGGAAAAGCCTCCCCCGGAGGACGGCGGTGGTCGGAAATGCGCGCCGCAGGGGGTAGAGACAGAGAATCCCCTGCAGTGAAGACTACGGACTGGACTGAGGAGATTGGCTGGTGAAAAAATTGGAAATATACTCTTCCAGGAAAATATGGAAAATCGGGAGAAAAAACAAGGTTTTTTTGGTCCGACCCAAAAAATATATATATATAGTTGACGGGTCGATTCCTGTTAAATCAAATGAAATTTTCCCAGCTATTTCCTAAGGGACTTTAATCTGACCGTAGTCCTAAAATCTGAGACAGAAATGAGACAATAATTTTTTTGAATAAAGTATTGTATATAAATTCTTTTTAAAGAGTTACTCCATTATGATAGGAAAAATTGCTTGAGTTAGGGAGCCGGATTACCGCCGGTCCTACCTAAATCCACCACTGACACGGTTAATAAACCGAATCCGACGGCCGAGGCTGTCGTGCTTAAGAATTTTACACCCAACTCGATTTGCGTTAAAAGAAAAATCAAATAAATTGGAGCGGATTGAGGCAGGTCTAAGAGGAAATCACCTGTCCATGCATGCTTAGTTTTGAACCCAGGCCGACCCGGCTCGGCCGACCATGCGCTAATCCTGCATCGGGAGCGATGATGAAAGGCTATCGATGGCAATCGAGAATTTGGTGTTGAGATGGTCCTGTCCGTCCTCGGCTTTCGTCCACCGTCGTCCGTATGGCTACTGAAACTTACGGAGCAGACTGATGAAATCTCGTGCATGGCGTCGATCACTGATCAGCCGTTGCCATGATGGTTGTTTGCACGTCCTGTCGTTGGTTGGCTTTGCAAGCTAAAAGATGCCATTCAGCTCGATTATGTGGTTAGGCTTTCCTTGCTAGAGAATATCATTCCATGATGATGATGCCAGTACAAATTATTGTTATAGTCTCTCGAGAGATTAATCCACCATAATAAGGTGAAATTTGATGCGATTTGCCTTTGATTGTCGAAGGCTTTATCAATTTTCTCAATTATGCTGTCAGATAAGTGACTTTATGCTTTCGATGGGAAAATTGATCGTCCAGCGTGCGGTATTGGATAACAGATGGAAAGTTCGAACCTGGGCATTGTTCACCTTTTGTCATGTTGTTTGTTTTTTCATTATAAGTTGATTACTTTTGACTTTATTTTTCACATGGCACGTGATTATATACATATTTTCAGTTTTATTCATGAAACCCTTCAGTTCATGTGACAAGGATGCCAAGGCATACTTGCAACATGTGTTATGAGTCTAACTATAGATATTTTTAATATTTGATGAGAAGAACCGTTGTTAGATGCACATAGTCAAAAATTAAGGTGGTGACCTAATTTGTTCTTGATTTGTAAGATCTCGCCAGTACTCATGGCGAATCAAGAATGCTACAAAAAAACAAAAGAATACAAACTCCCATATTATTCATATGAGCATGATTGACTTTACCCATCAAGTCTATAATACATCAAACCCATGAAACAAAGAACTAACTCACAGGCAAACACTTATCGGGGGCAACACAGAGCACCCAAATGAAAATAAAAACTACAAATGCAATGTCAATCTCTTGAACTGTGCCACCAGTTCAATTTCATGAACTTTGCTCCCTCAAATGCTTCCAATATTGAGGCATGCCTCACCCATTAGGATCAACAAAGATCCTTGTGGCCTCCACATACCATGTCATTTGCCCTATAAAAAAAGGGCCATTCCCAATGGAAATCCTTCAAGATTTCCACTTGTATCTCTCCTTCAATCTCTTCCTATGTTCTGGTTTCATCTTTGACATTTATGATGCTTGAAATCACATTGATGGGTATTTATAACACATCATGAGATCTCTCACCTTGTAAAATTACACACGCATGAAAATGGATGTCCCTTCTTGTAGCAACATAGAGCAAAGCAAGCATACAATGAAAGCTACTTCAAGACAAAAGTTTGATTAAACTAATTCAGATGATGTTGGAGCGTTCATGCTTGTGAACCTCTTAAATGACATGGTTACATCATTGCCTTAATGAATTCTAGAATCCAATCCATCCAACTGTACCAAGTGAAACAAGACATCCAAGGATTTGCTTCCTACCCGACGCCGATTCCCTAACTTTCAATGTTGCGGACAAATTTATGTGAGAGTATATCCATTAGGAAATAGAGCAAACGAATTCTAAGAGATTGTAATGATAAGAATTAAACTTCGAAATTGAATAAATAATTCGGTTGTACCAAGATTATTTATCTTAACGTCATCGACATATAAATAGGCACGATATATTTGACTCAGGCAAAGATCGGCTCCACTACTCGATGTACACTTGTTTTGGGGCCTTGGATTGAAAAGTCTGAAATGGCCGGAGTGCTCGAAAATAATTTGGAATTTTGAAAAAGTACATTGAAATGTAAATAATATACTACTTTATATTCCGTCATGAGACCTTGTAAGCAAAGCCCACGATAGATGCGCGTGGAAATTAGCATTAAGTATCGAAAGAACTAAACAAGAAAGGTGCGAGATATTGGAAAGGAACAGATGATTCAAAACACGTTGATAGCACTATTCTTATGGTGGATTCGAATAACATAATCTTATTTTATGTTGATAACACTATTCAAAACATGTTGAGCCTTGCTAGAGGCCGGCCATCAACTAGAGGAGAAAGAAGGGAAGGAAAAAAAAGGAAAAAAGAAAAGAAAAATAATTTAAAAAAATATTAAAATATTATTAAAATTGTTCACATTTGTGCTAGTCACGTTACATAGAATGATTGATATCTACATTAGCGCTTCTTTATCGAATATTGGTCGGATGGACTTAATTGACAATATGTAAAAACGTTTAATATTCAATTGGCAAAATTTAAAAAGTTTAGAATTGAATTGACAAAAATACAATAGGTTTAGAACTTTTTGAATAATTTAACCTTAGATACTAAATTTGATTAATAGTTCTCATTGTGCAATAATTTAAGTATATTTCCTTAAATTAAGGAAACCACATTTTTCCTTGGATCACAAATTCTGTTTCATTTCATATTCGCACACCGATAAAGTATTTTTTGCCGGTGTCAATCATCAGGATTAACATGTATTTTTGGCTAAACATCATGATATATACAACTTGGTAAATCACCAGATTATATATGACGAGCGCAAATGAGTCGAATACGAGCCACGCTTTGCACTGCAAACATCTATCGAATCCCCAGCATGAGATGATTTTTCGGTCCCTGTTTGCTTGGACCGCTTGGGCTGAACGAGAGCTACAAGCACCCGCGGCCCCTCACCTACTTAGCAAGCATATCGATAGAGTCGTCCATTTTCAAATGCAGTACTTAGAAAAACTTTGTCAAGAATTGAAGTTTGGGCTGGGTCACGTTTGATCAAATAATGGGAACATTCATGGCAACTTAAGTAGGTATGATATGGATTTTCCTAAATTAGATTAGATGTTATGTGTTTTAGTAACATAAGTTTGATCGGATTTAAGTCGAGTATGAGTCACCAAATTTGTATTGTGTTTAAATATATTATAATAAATTGAATGAATCAATTTGGATTGAACGTTTTTCGACTAACCTAAACATGATCCGACCCGATCCACCCATTTGACACTTACCTATAGGGAAGTGTCTGAGGATAGTAGCCGATCATGCTGGGAAAACATCCCTAGAAATAGGCGCACCTTTTGTTGGTAAGGAATTACAGGATCCAGAACCTTGTGAGGGCGGCTGGAGAAGGTAGACTGTTTCGTGGACGACACACGGCTCGTGCACCAGCATCGAGGAGCGTCAAGGAGGGTCTTTTCGGGAATGGCTATATGGCGAGGACAATGCGTTGAGAACTGGCCTTGCATCTCTTGATCAATTTTTCGAGAATGGCTATAGAGACTACTTCTAGGATATTTCCAGTATTTAGTGAGACGAACAATCTCTAATCTCTAAATTCACGTGAATCACTCGATTCTACTTTAAAAATTGGGGTAGATTGATTACTGACGCAACAACAGTAATATATAAAACTTCATTAATACACACAAGAAATCAACAATGTTGCCCAAAAAACAAACAACAAAAGAGAATAAAAACTCTCATATTATTCTTCTTAACATAATTGACTTTATTTATCATGTCTATAATACATCAAACCCATGAAACGAAGAAGTAACTTGTAGGTAGATACATAGTGGGCCAACACAAAGCACCCTCGAATGAAAGTGAAAACTAGAAATGCAATGTCAATCTCTTGAATTGGTGCCACCAATCCAATTTCATGAACTTTGCTCCCTCATATGCTTCCGATATTGAGGCATGCCTCACCCACAGGGACCAACAAAGATCCCTGGTGGCCTCTACATACCATGTCATTTGCCCTATAAAAGGGGCATTCCCAATGGAATCCCTTCAAGATTTCCACTTGTATCTCTCCTTCAACCTCTTCCTGTGTTCTGGTTCCATCTTTGAGAATGATGAAGCTTGAAATCCGATGATGGGTATTTATATACAAATCATGAGCTCTCTCAACTTACAATTACACACGCATGAAAGTGGATGTCCTTCTGTAGTAACATAGAGCAAAGCAAGCATACAATGAAAGCTACATTAAGACAAAGCTTGATTAAATTAATTCAGGTGATTTTGTAGTGTTTATGCTTGTCAGCCTATCAAATGACATGGTTACATCATTGCCTTAATGAATTCTAGAAGCCAATCCATCCAACTGTATTGAGTAAAACAAGACATTTGAGAATTTGCTTCCTACTCGACGCCGATTCCTAACTTCCAATGTTGCGGACAAACTTATAAGAGAGTATATCCATTAGGAAATATAGCCAATGAATTCTTAGAGGCAGTGAGGATAACAATTACACCTCGAAATTGAATAAATAATTTGGTTGTACAAAGATTATTGATCTTTACGCAGTTGACATATAAATAGGTGTGATGTATTCGATTGAGCTATTATTAGGTCAGGCAAAGATTGACTCCATTTCTCAATATACACTCATTTTCGAGGCCTTGGATTGAAAAGTCTAAATGATTGGAGTGCGCGAAAATAATTCGGAGTTTTAAAAAGGTACATAAACAAAACACTCCTTCATATTTCTTCGTGAAGCCTTGTAAGCAAAGCCCTATGATAGGTACGCGCTCAAATTAGCATTAAGTGTTGAAAGAACTAAACAAAATTATATGAGAGGTTGAATGCGAGCAAATGATTCAAAACATGTTTATAATTCTATTTTAATCTTTCCATAAAATACTCGCGATAGTTTAAGTAAATAAATAAATATTATAAATTTTCTAATCTTTCCATAAAATACCCATGAGAGTTAAGTAAATATATATGTACTATAAAACAACGGACGATATTTACTAAAGTATAAAAAAAACAATCATCAATCGATCCTAAAAGATCTCGAGTGTAAGTACTAAATTCGAGTAATATTTCCTTATTCATGCAATAGTTTAATTATATTTCCTCAATAATGAAAACCACATTTTCTTTACTTTGTTCTATAGCAATTTTTTGATAATTACACAAAAAGTCCTAAAACTTGTTAAGAAAGTGCAATTGAACCCTAAAACTTTTGAAAAATGTAATCGAATCTTAAAATTTATCATAAAAGTACAATTGAATTTTGGAACTTTCAAAAAGTACAACCAAATAATTTCATAAGCTTCATCTAACTGGACAAATGGAAAATAGTTTTAAAACCGATTGCACAAACTTGATAAGTTTTATAATTTAATTGCATTTTTGAAAATTTTACTACTTAATTACATTTCATAATAGGTTTTAAAGTTTGATTGCACTTTCTGAAAGTTTTAATACTTAGTTGCACTAACAAATTCTAGGACTTCCATTATACTTATTCCTTTTCTTTTTCTTTTTTATATCTAGCGCGCTGATAAATAATTTTTTTGTTGGTTTTACTCATCAAGATCAAGATGTTTTGGCTAGACATCATGACTTACATGTTTGAGCTTACAACTTGGGAAATCGCCAGATTACACATCTTGAATCCCGAGCACCGAGATTAAGTTACCATGAACATTCCTATTATTTGATCAAATCTGACGCACCCGAACTTCAATTCTTAACAATTTTTTTTAATTAGATTATATATTATGTGTTTTAGTAATATAGGGTTGGTCGGATGTAGGTCGGATATCAATCACTAAATTTGTATTGTGTTTAAATCGATTAAAATGAATTAAATGAGTCAATTTGTGTTAGATTATATTCAATAGATCCAAACTTGACCCAACCTGACCCATCTGTTCGACATCCTTACTTATAGGGAAGCGTGCGATGGCAGTAGCCGGTGGAGCCGGGAAAACGTCCCTGGAGACAAGCGCCCCTTTTGTTAGCAAGGAACTGCATGACCTAGAACTTTGTGAGGGCAACTGGAGAAGACATATCATGTTTCGTGGGCGACACATAGCTAGTGCATCGGCATTGAGAAGGATTGTGGAGGGTCTTTTCAGGAATGGCTATATGGCAAAGGACAGTGCGTTGAGAATCAGCCTTGCATCTCTCGATCGATTTTTCGAGAATGGCTATATGAGTCTACCTCCTGATATTTCCAATATACAGTGAGAAAACAATTGCTAAATTCACATAGATCACTTGATTTTACTTTAAAAGTCGGAGTAGATCGATTATTGACGCAACAACCGAACTCTTTCGCAATACTAATGATTTTGTTAATACTCACAAGAAATTGAGAATGCTGAAAAAAAATAAAAAAACAACATAAGAGAACAAATACTTTCATATTATTCTTCTTACCATGATTGACTTTATCCATCACACTTATAATACAACAAATACATGAAACAAAGAACTAACTTGCAGGTAAATACACATTAAGGCAACGCAAAGAGCACCCAAACGAAAGTGAAAACTACAAATGCAACGTCAATCCCTTGAACTGTGCCACCAGTCCAATTTCATGAACTTTGCTCCCTCAAATGCTTCCAATATTTGAGGCATGGCTCACCCTCAAAGACCAACAAAGATCCCTCGTGGCCTCCACATGCCATGTCTTTTGCCCTATAAAAAAGGGTCATTCCCAATGGAAATCCTTCAAGATTTCCACCCGCATCTCTCCTTCAACCTCTTCCTATGTTCTGGTCCCATCTTGGAGAGTGATTAAGCTTGATTTCCCGATGATGGGTGTATACATACACCACGAGATCTCTCACCTTATAAAATTACACGCACATGAAAGTGGGTGTCCTTCTTTGTAGCAACATAGAGCAAAGCAAGCACACGATGAAAGCTACATCAAGACAAAGTTTGATTAAACTAAGTCGGATGATTTTGGAACTTCGTGCTTGTCAACCTATCAAATGACACGGCTACATTATGCCTTAATGAATTCTAAAATCCAATCCATCCAACTATATTGAGTGTGACAAGACATCTGAGGATTTACTTCCTCTGATTCCCTAACTTCCAATGTTGCGGACAAATTTATGTCAGAGTATATCCATTAGGAAATATAGTATATGAATTCTTAGAGACCATAAGGATAAGAAGTACACATTGGAATTGAATAAATAATTTAGTTGTATAAAGACTATCGATCTTAATGTCGTGAATATATATAAGCATAGTTTATTTGATTGAGCTATTATTTAGTTAGACAAAGATCGGCTCCACTCAATGTATATTTGTTTTGAGTCCACTCCTCAACCTTATACTCATTTCGGGGCCTTGGATTAAAAAGTCTCTAATTATTAGAGTGCTCTCATATAATTTGGACTTTTGAAAATGCACATTGAAATGTAAATAAAATACTACTTTATATATCCTTACGAGACTTTGTAAGCAAAGCCCTAAGATGATTACGAGCTGAAATTAGCATTAAGTATCAAAAGAACTAAACAAAAAGGGCGTGAGAGGTTGAACGCGAACAAATGATTCTGTACATGTTGATAACACTGCTCCTATGGAGGATTTGAATAAGATAATCTTTTCTAACCTTTACATAAAGTACCGATGATAGCTAAATAAATAAAAATGTAATTACTAAACAACGGACAATATATTCAGTAAAATATAAACAAAAAAATTATCAAGTGATCCCAAAAGATTTCTTGAATGTAAATATTAAAATTGAGTAATATTTTCTAATAGCGCAATAATTTAAGTATATTTCCTTAAATAAAGGAAACCGCATTTCTTTACTTTCTTCTATCGAAATTTTTTTTTAAATAAGTGCACAGAAAGTTTTAAAATTTATTACAAAAGTACAATTAAGTTAAAAAACTTTCAAAAAATACAATCAAGTTTTAAATTTATTACGAAAATGCAATGGAGTCTTGGAACTTTTCAAAATGTAATCAATTCTACAATTTGTCAAGTTAGTACAATTAAGCCCTTCCATTAGCAGCCTCATCTATCTTGATAAATGGAAAATAGTTTTAGGAGTTGATTATATCAACTTGACAAATTTTATTACTTGATTGTACTTTTTGAAATTTTAGGCATTTGCATTTTCACGATAAGTTTAGAGTTTGATTGCATTTTAAAAAAAATTTAGAACTTAATTGCATCAATAATTTCTAGTACTTCCAATTCACTTGTTCCTTTTTTTTTTATTCTTTTCCATTTTCAGCACATCGATAAATCATTTTTTGGCCAGACTTAATCATCAGGATTCACACGTTGTTTTGGCCGATGCTGCCATTGCCTCTCTTGCTTGGCACCGCATCTCGCCCCCCATCATGTATCGCCCGCTGCCGAGTTTGGCCTGTCGTCATCCGTCGCTTGTGAAGCGTCAAGCCTCGACTGTGTAAACAATCTCCGTCGTGCCATCTATCAACAGAGACAGAGGGGCTCCAAGTCGTTGTGAGGCCACAACCATAGTAACGGGTGACATTCGATCTACGCTCACGACCTCATATACAACGTCACGAGAGGGAGATGGAGAGCGGGGGCTCGTGACGACTACGTTAGGTTTCTCGGACGGATGTGAGACTGCCGCGGCCGAGCTGGACAGGTGACAAACGGGTTCAACGATTCATCTTCTATGATGGAGGACGGAGGCCGATTGAACGATCGAGACTCAATGAACGAGAGAGAGCTTTTGAGCCCAAAAGTAGGAGCACCTCATTTGAAGACCCATTTTGTCCCGAAGCCTGTTTCTAAAGCCCAACAAGAGCCACTCGTGAGCTCTCCTCTGTTTTGTCAAGGTGGCCGAAATTACCCGAAAGAAAAAGAATACCAATGCGGCCAAGCTAGGTTGCGTTGGGTATAAGGGTCATGTCGTGTATGACCCATGCGGCTCCACATTGCTCATCTCCTGCGCAAAATCCTAATCCATGACCTGACTCGAGCACTTGAGGTCCCCCACCAACTTAGCAAGCAAATCCACGGAGTCATCCATTTATCATATGCAACAATTAAGAAGAAAATTTGTTAAGAATTGAGATTTGGATTGGGTTGAGTCTAATCAAATAATAGGAATGTACTTGGCAAATTTGAGAAGTGTGAATTAAGTAGATATCATATGGGTCATGTTTAGATTATTAAATTTGCGTTGCTTGTAAAGAAGTCAAAACAGGTTAAATAAAATAATTTGGGTGGAATCATTTTTGATCCAACCTGATCCACCATTTTGACAAGTACCTAATAATAATAGCCGATGGTGCCTAGAAAACATTTGAGGAGGCGAGCGCTCCTTTTGTTGGTAAGGCGACCCAGAACTTTGCGGGCGTAGCTAGAGAAGTCAGTATCTTGTTTACTTGGGCCGACCGCCTAGCTAGTGCACCGGCACCGAGGAGCAAGCATCATTGAGGATCTTTACCAGAATGACCATACGGCGGAGGACGGCGCGTTCAGAACCGGCCTTGCATTCTCCCCAATCGGTTTTTCAGCCTGACCGACCTCCTGGTAATCACGTAGAAAAACTGCGGAAGCGGTGCATCCGGCGACAATGTTTTATTCAGACAACGATCCGATCTTCCGTGGGAAGACGATGCAAACTTTTCGATTGCTTTTGCGATGTTGAATTTCAGAGGAGCTCCGTATTGAGGATCGGCGCAAGACGCCATCCGAAATGTTCGCGATGCTGCTGCGCAGTCGCAAACCGGCCTGCAGAGAAGACTGCAGAAGTGGGGTCCACCGCCACGTGGAAGCCCGCGGCACGCCCTTTATCCACTTTCCTCCTCATCCCGTTACCATTACAACGAGAACAATATTAAATACCGCCTAAAGTCCGAAAAATTCGACCAAAAAATAACTCCCGAGAAAAGAAATTTTATTTTCCCTTCCGATAATAAATTCACATTCTTATGATCAAGTTCGTGAATCTCTAAAAAATTATCTTTTTAAGATATCTAACAAAATCCTCCTACCTTGTCATTTGTTTCTATTTTAGTCTATCAAGAAACGAATCCTATTAAGTTTAATTGATATCACCGTCGAATCACATTAAAATTTGATGCATATAAGTGTAAGAATGCTTATGACAATGTATATTAAAAAATTTAACCGATATAAACAAGTCAAAATATATTATGGTAATTCAATAAATATAGATGACGTTAATGTAAATAATTTTTTCCGACGTGGACATCCACGCGTTAGAAAAATCTAATCCTGATTCGATTGTCACTTAGTTGGACCTTGCTAGATTTAGCGCACGAGAGACTTAATTCGGAAAATTCATGAAAGAGGAAAATTGGATAAATTAAAAATGAGCATAAACGGAAGTGAAAAATAGAATTTAAGAGGAAAAAAGAAGAAGAAGAAGAAGAAGATACTCAGGGGAGAGACCCACCCACAGTCAACTTTTCTCTCTCCTTCCTTCTCCTCCTTCTCCTACAGTCAAGAGCACCGCCCCGCACCTTATTCTTTTCACTCTCTTCCCAACGGAAAACGAGAGTCAAGATCGGACCTTTCTCTTCTCCGCCGCAGACCCGACCGGATCACCCGTCGAACCTCGTCTTTTCTTAAAGCCATGTATCTGTCCGAAAAGCCCCGCCCCAGTCCGCCCGATTTGTCGGACCGAGAAATGATGCTCGCAGTCGTCAGCAGCGACCCTCTTTCCCAGGACCACCACCACCACCACCAGCAGATGATCCTCGCCGACAGCAGCGGCGGCGAGGACCCGGAGCCCGAGCCCGGGCCGGAGCTCCGGGCCACCAAGAAGCGGGCCGAGACGTGGGTCGCCGAGGAGACGCGGAGCCTGATCGGGTTCCGTCGGGAGGTGGACGGGATGTTCAACACGTCCAAGTCGAACAAGCACCTGTGGGAGCAGATCTCCGCCAAGATGAGGGAGAAGGGCTTCGACCGCTCGCCTACCATGTGCACCGACAAGTGGCGCAACCTGCTCAAGGAGTTCAAGAAGGCGAGGCAACACCAGCAGCAGGAACAGCAGCAGCAGCAGAGCGACAAGGGCGGTGCCGGGTCGGCGAAGATGACGTATTACAAGGAGCTAGAGGAGCTGCTCAGAGAAAGGAATAGGAATGGGGGCGGGGGCGGGGGCGGCACCGGTTGTTGCGGCGGTGGCGTAGGAGTCTATGGGGGGTCTGCTGCGACGCCGCCGCCTAAAGTCGACCCTTTCATACAGTTCTCCGACAAAGGTGTGAATATCGAAATGCCAAGTGTTTTTCTCTGTCGTGCTCCGCTTATTTCTTTGTTTGGAATTGGAATAGGATTCCGTGTGAGGAAGGGACACATGAAATGGCAGTTTAACTGTTCGCCAAAAGGCCAAATAGCGTTGACGCTCCTCGTTATGTGTTTCATAGCCTATTTTGTCAACTTCAGCGTTTTGGTTTATTAATGAGAAGTGTTTGAATTGCAAGAACCTGTGATATTTATCTTTTTGAGCTTCTATTCCGGTAGTCAAATGTGATAGCAAGGATGAGAAATTATGACTGTTTCAGTTGACATTTCAGGTTTCGATGATTCCGGCATCCAATTCGGACCCATGGAAGGTACTTCCTGCCAACTCCTGAGAATGTGAAGCAGTGTTGTGTTCTGATTCTTTTGTTTTCTTCATATGCATGCAAAATTTAGATTTGAAGTATCCGTTGATGTGCAGCATTGATAGAGCCATAGAGATAAAATAGTCAAACATATAGGGAAACTTGTTGAAAGTTGAATATGAGGTTGAGAACCGATGGAGGGATTTCATCAGACACTAGGTGGGCTCGATTGGACTTCCCTTGAGTATGCCATTGTTCAGAACAGACTGATGTATAGGTTAAAGGAATGCATAGAATGCCCATGGAAGCCTGTCTTTCGCAATTTGAAGCAGGCTTACACAGTGTCTGCAAGATTCTGTCCTCTTGGTGATTGTCTTATTGGACACAAAATTGATTCTCTGGCCAGCTACCAAATTGGGTCAGGAAAAGTATCTCTCCTGTTCTTGTTCCTTACATTTCACTATCACTCAGCCATGAAGGTGAAACATTTTTATGATGCTATGAAAAACCTGGGTCATTATCACTTTATGGTGGTTGTATGGTAGGTCATATTTGTGAAGCTTGCAGTACAGTACTTCTTGCACTTCATCTAAATTTCTCTGATGACTTCATTGCTTACAGCTAGTGGACAGACAACAGTCAACATGGACAGGCAGTTAGATCAAGATGCCAATCCTCTTGCTATAACTACTGCTGATGCGGTGGAAGCCAACGGAGTTCATCCCTGGAACTGGAGAGATGCCCCGGAAATGGTAGGCATCTAAATTCTTACAGGCAGTCCTCATTTACCACGTGCCATTGGTTTCCTGGAGAGTGCGGTTATTGAGAATTGTAGTTTGTCTAATTTCTAGTAATAAGGTGTTTATTGGTGAAAAGCACCTTGATTGAACACGTAGCTGCAATTTTGCATGCAGCTTTCTACATTGTGTTAATTTATAAAGTCAGTTCTTTGACCTGATCCTTTGTGAGAGTTCATGCACATCATTTGGTCAATCATTAACTTGTGTTACGGTCTATAAATCTGAATGTCACAAGTAATGGTTAATCATATGAGGCAGAAACTCAAATGTCCTAATTTGTTTTTGTTCCAGATCTGATTTGATGCAGCTTAAAACAGTAAACTCCAATTTTCCACTAACGTTGGGAAACAATTTGTCTGAAAAGGATTTATCTTGCTGTCAATCAGTACTGATGTTCTTTTTTTGCACATCTCTTTGATAATTTCAATCTGAGTTTAAGATTGTGACAGCTTGCATTAGGCATCAAAGTACAAATTAAGATACTAGATGTTTGTAGGACTTTGTTCGCTAGGATGTAGGTATAGCCTGCAGATGACAGCCAGGATTGTTTCTCAAGGAAATTGGATATATTTCACCACTGCTCTTTTTCCTGAAACCTAAACTAAAAGTACCTTTTCGTTGGTACTGCATGTATTCTTTCAGTTCTGACGACCTTTTCGTGTTTTAAAATTGAAGAAACACCATATGTACTTGTTCTGTAATTTTTTTGGTATTTATTTCACCACTGCTCTTTTTCCTGAAACCTAAACTAAAAGTACCTTTTCATTGGTACTGCATGTATTCTTTCAGTTCTGACGACCTTTTCGTGTTTTAAAATTGAAGAAATACCATATGTACTTGTTCTGTAATTTTTTTGGTATTTATTAAATGTTAATGGCCAAAGTTAGCCTCTTGTAGTCCATTCTGTACTATAAACAATTGACAGTAGAGCTAGTCACTTTGTTGTATTTCGTGTCTTGGCAATGTCAAAAGGGAAAATGGCCTGACTTGCTGATTGAAAAGTGACCCGTAATCATATGTGTTAATTTGTCTTCTGTGTTTGATCGTTTAGCACTTTTATGTCAGTTATGGCAGGAGGGGACGTGTCATCATATGGAGGGAGGGTTATTACGGTCAAGTTGGGTGACTATATCAGAAAGGTGGGTATAGATGGAAGTGGAGATGCGATCAAAGAGGCAATCAAGTCAGCATTCAGATTAAGAACTAAGCGGGCGTTTTGGCTGGAGGATGAGAACCAGGTTATTCGGAGCCTCGATAGAGATATGCCTATAGGAAATTACACACTCCACCTTGATGAAGGTAATTTATAACTTCAACACCTCAGATCTCTGGCCTCAGATCTCTGGCGTTTAATTCTTAGCCAATTATTTGAGACTTGATGGTGATTTGCACAATATGATGAAGAAGTTACTTTGGCAGGGATCACCATAAAAGTCTGCATGTACGATGGATCTGATGGGATAGAAGAAAAAACACTGTACACTGAAGAGGATTTCCGTGATTTTCTCACGCGTGGTGGTTGGATAGGTTTAAGAGAAGTAAATGGGTACAGGAGCATTAGCAGTATTGAAGATCTGCACTCTGGTGTGATGTATGAAGGAGTCAGGATTTTGGGGGATTAGAAATTTGTAAATTTCCTTACTCATTGATCTCCATGCTGCTGCTGCATTTTTTGTGCAGTGGCAGTACACCAAATTCATCATTAATTGGGTAGGATCCAAGTAATGCCAGAGATTTTGAAGAGATGCATCTAGTATCTACTAGATCATCATATGTTCTTCGGAATGTTAGATACTGTATAGTTGAAGTTGACTTTGTTGCGATTGTATAGAAAAAATCTGTTACCATCAGCAATAATATTTAGTGTGCTTCCGACTTTTCATGTTTTTCTGATTGTTTTGGCCCTGCTTCTTTCTGGGGATACAAGTTCATATGAATTAAAGGTACTCGACAACGCAACCTTCTATCCTTCAGTTTTATGCGATCCTTGCTGTCTATATTGGTGTTAGCAGAAAATATGTATGAGGAAGTCTCCTGCCCCCGCTGTTTGTTCCTCTCATTTATCTCAAATTGTTGGTGATATAACCATTTCAGCTATTACTGTTTTAGGTTGAGAATCTGCAATAGCACCCCTGGATGGCAATGATGTCCTGCTAGACAATGGTTGATTTGTTATGATATACAAAAGAAGATGTCTTCATGTCTGCATCACTCTGATTAGGCCACACTCACTCTCCGCATTCCCATTTAAGAAAACAATGCTGAAAGGTGATGAAGAACAACAGGGTTCGGGTGATATTTCAGGTGATCTTCCAAATGCCTAGCATTGATTGTGTAAAGAATGCAAAGATGGCAATGCAAAGCATAAGCATGCCAACTTGAGTTGCGTCGTCCTCCTTTTGGAGTGGGCATTGTTAATGCCATCATCTTATCACGATGTGTGAGCACCTTGTCCTTTCTACACAAAATGCTCGTTAGTTTTGTGACTCCATTACCCTTTTCTTGTTAGCTTTGTGGGGAGGGTCTCACGTTGGCGGATCCGACACCGAATCTACGTGTTCCACGCTCATGAGCATGGCGGCAGGGTTTGTCTTCATATTGGGGAAGTGGAGACGCCATTTAAGGCCACTGTACTGTTCTGTTTTCATTGGAGCGTGTGTAGTGATCTAAAGAAGAATTCTCTTTTTGCTGACAAGGGCATCGAAAAGACAGTTTCTTGGGGCAAAGTACCTTGCTTGACCATTTGATAACTGTGGAACTGTTAAATCCTTTGTGCATAAAAAATGTAGGGGAAAGCAAGTGTCTGTGTGCTTAAGGAAAAATAGGAATCATCGTCAGGTAAGATTATAAAGGTAAGAAATCAAGCACATGAGGAGGTACGCCTAAATGGAGGGGATGATGAGCATGGTTAAAGTCGCAAAAAAGGAAAAAGAAAAAGGTTAATTTACCCTTAAATTTTGCTGACTAGTATCATCCATACCCGAAACTTTTCATTGTTTCTTTTTATTCTTCTTTTTTCTTTTTAACACTGGTACAAGTTTGTGGTGTTGGCGATACAGAAAAAAAGTTTAAGGTACTGAGCGCCACAGTAAGCAAAATTTATGATTTTTTATGGTAAATAAAGAATGTTTTTTATCACATTGATATAAGTTTTAAATTTTGATAACACATAAAAATATTGATGCCATATTACAGATAATTTAGACTTTCTAGAACTATTTACTAAAAGCAAAAAGACAAGTAAAATTTGGCCATAAGGGATTAATAGGATTATGGGTGGCATAAGTACAGTGGGAGTGCTACAACTTGACACGAAGAGATATTAAGTGTCATAATTTACAAACGGTACACTTAAGTGCAACTTTTAAAAGAAATGGATTATTTCGGTCAAGTGATTAGAACCTTATCGGAAATTCTACGTGACATTTTTTTATTAATTTTCTTGGCTACGTGGCTTGCCGGAAACACTAAGTTGGTGAAAAATTAGCCAAAACAACGTCGTTTTGGCTGACGTGGATTTATAAAAATTTATTAATTAAATAATAAAAAAATATTATTATAAAATCAATTTTATTTTATAAAAAAAAGAAAAAGAAGAAGGGGATCAGCGAGGGCTAGCCCTCGCCGATCCCCTTCTTCTTCTTTTTTTAATAAAATCGATTTTAAATTTTTTAAAATCTAATGTGGACAATTTTTTTTATTAAAATTGCCGCGTGGATTTTTTATTTTGAAAAAAAATGCTCCGTCAGCAAATGAAGTCGCCGGAAAATGGACACATGGTAGTTTGGTTGGATTTTCTCGCCGTTGGCACTTAAGTAATCAATTTTGCTCTGATTTTGGCACTTAAGTGTACCGTTTGTAATTTATGGCACTTAAGTATCCCCCTCCGTGTCAAATCACGAGTGCTCTCGAGGTCCATATGTGTCGATTGTGGGTCACATATATTAGAATGGGAAAATGAAAAATTTAAAAAGCATCGAGAAACTCAATGGAAATATGATTTGTTATCCTTTTGGCATGGGCATATCCACAACTTCTGCTTGTTGTCTAACTTCCCTATCCATGGAGCCCATTCCTAGTTCCATCATCAAAAGAATCACACCCAATCAAACTTACTAATCTAATTTCACATCTTAAATATAATTAATTAAATGGTGCATGTCATGATTAATCCAACTTAGATACACCTCATACATGATTCAATCGAAGATATAAGCCATCTCTTTTGCATAAGTAACCTCATCGAGATCAAAAGGCGAAATAGCAAATGTTAATGCATGACCGATTGGTACGAATAATTGTTTTCTCTAATGAGTATAAGGTGCCGGGTTGATTGTAAAAATCTAGATAAAAAAAAAAGGTAGATTTCGCTCTTGAAAAGTCGCCCCCACATCTGGCAAGTACATGATGCGGAAATGGCCATTCTTGCGGCACTTCTTCTTGAAAATCCATCTTAGCCACAATAAAAGGAACTCCTCCCGCTCTTTACCGGTTTATGATGTGTTTTTGTAGATTTCAAGAATTCCATAATGATTTTTTTACTCTTTCAATTGAGATGAACTCGCTTATTGAGATCCTCCTAGGCATGAATTCTATACGTCTTAAATGGTACGTTTGTTTATGGCTTCTTGTGAGGCATGTGATTCGATTGGCTGATGAGAAAACGGGAGACACGGTCGAGCACCAACGGCTGACTCAATTCAAGTGCCCCCAAACTAGCATTCGCCATCTATTTTCATTGTTCGACTCTTTGACATGCAATGGCACGCTCCGAAGCATACGAGCTTCTCATGGTTCTCTTCCAGTCAACTCTCCATTTAAGAATCTCCTCTTGATCAAGAGTTGACTAGTCTAAGTGCTCCATGTAATCTATGGACGTTATGTATCAATTAGAATGAGAACCAAAATGTCATCATGGATAAATAAGCTAAAAGTTCTCATGGAATCACGAGCGAGTGGAAAAGAACCGCGATAACATAACGAAGGAGAAAAAATTTCCCCTTAGAAGAAAGATTGATATTTGCTAGGTTAGAAAAGAAAAATTATCGTGAAGCATTTGTATCATCTCTATAGAAAGAAATTTTTGACAAAACCGTCCAAAGAGATAGCATATATACACATATATATGTATATCCAAATAAATATATCTCCAGATTTGATTTTCTAAGTAGGCGATTATAGTACAGAAAAAAAATTCAATTTTTAAGATCTGGAATACGGGAGAGATAAAATAGTATTCCGGATATTCATTCGATTATTTTCCCGAATTATTAGAGGGCGTACATGTATTTTTATTATATAAATGCGATTAATTAGCTTTAAATTTTCAACGAGCCCCAACCGTTTTCCTTCGCCTTTCGGCATCGCGCACGCGATTCGGGCACCTTTCCCTTCTTTAATTAACTGGTTCTGCCACGGCGATCTCGTGCCGCCACGTCATCCCCTCACGCCACGCAGATCTCGTTCTGACCACGGCGTTCCTCGTAGTTCGTTCGTGATCGACGGGTGGGCCCCACTACCATTTCGCCTCGACAAATCCGCCGCGCCCTCTCCACTCCTCTCTCTCTCTCTCTCTCTCTCTCTCCCTCTCTCTCTCTCCATATAAACCGCCCCCCCTCCTCTCCTTCGTCTCTTACTCTTCACTCGCTTGCATTCACTCGCTCGCATTCGCATTCGCATTCGCATCTCTCGATATCCGTTTCTCTCTCTCTCCGCGCGTTCGCTTCGATCAGCAAATGGGGAAGGTCAAGATCGGGATCAACGGTGCGTCGTGCCGCCGTGTCCGCCGCCGCGCCCGGCGGTGTTTTTTTTGCTCTCTGTTTTCGGTTTTTTTTTTTTTGGTTTGGTCTTGCGGCGGCGGCGCCGGGCGGTTGTTGATCGTCGGTGGTTTTTCGGTTTTGTTCAGGTTTCGGCAGGATCGGCCGCTTGGTGGCCAGGGTGGCGCTCCAGAGGGACGACGTCGAGCTCGTCGCCGTCAACGACCCCTTCATCACCACCGACTACATGGTACTCTCTACTGCTTCTCTCGCGTGCGCGGGCGTTCGTGCGCCGCGTGGCGATGCTGCTGCATTCGCGATGGTCGCTCTCGAACGTAGATTTTGAGATCGGTCGGTTTTGAACGATGTTTGGCATCGCTTGTGTTAGATGTCTGGTCTGAGTCTGGAGTGGCCTGTGGAGGAGTTGTGTTCCTTTCGTCCGGTTTTAGTGTGATCTACATCTGGTTGTTTCGCTCTCGGAAATCATTTTCAAAATGTTTTCTCTGGTGAGCGATGGACTGAATCTGTTCGAGTCGGGGCTTCTGCTAGATTTTGTGCTGTCGTATTGAGTTTGGTCGGAAACTATCGTAGTGGACTCTGCTAGAATGCGATAAGATCTTGTGCAGAGTATTTCTATGGTTAAGTTGCTCTCAAGACGGAATTAGGGAAGCTTGTAGAGAATTTGGAACCTTACCGTTTCATAGGGAGGGAGATTATGATGAAGATAGATGGCTGCGGAGTAAACTACCATCTGGTGAAACATATAGAGGCGGAACTTTAGAAGAGGAAGCCCTATTCTGTGCTGCTTGTGTGTGACGTGCTTGTAGCGTATAACTATGCTTTGGAAGTCAGCATCTGCTTACTGGTGGTGTTGTGTGGAATTTGTCCAGACCTATATGTTCAAGTTCGACAGTGTTCATGGTCAATGGAAGCACCATGACCTCAAGGTCCAGGACTCTAAAACCCTTCTTTTCGGCGAGAAGCCAGTCGCTGTCTTTGGTTTTAGGTAAGCTCGTGTCCTTAGTTTTGCTTTTAGCTTTTGGCTGTGATATTTATTCCTCATCGGATTCTTAAGTGAGCGAGATATCTAATAGTTGATATCATTTCATCAGAAACCCTGAGGAGATCCCATGGGGTGAAACTGGGGCCGAATTCATTGTTGAATCCACTGGAGTTTTCACCGATAAGGAGAAAGCTGCTGCCCACTTGAAGGTTTGTTGTCCACTCCTCTTTTAATATAAAGCATCTGGCCTGTTGGTGGAGTTAAGAGTACATCATAGTTCAGTTTAATGGTATATATGTTATGGTGCTTCTCCAATGATCTTCTTCAAATAGTGACTGATTTTTTGCTTAAATTCATTTTAAATATGTTGCTTATGTTAAATTTTTAATAAAGAATATTGGCCATCACTTTTTGTCACTTCTCCATATTTATTCAAGTTGAATTTGTAAAATAGCTTAAAAAGAGATTTTAGAATTCTTAGTTTTTTCTCTAAGCCATTCTCTTTTTTTTTTTACCAGAGTAATCTTTGGCTGAACTTGTCAACACACTAGTTTATTGGGAGAATAACATGTTTTCAACCTTTTCTAATTTCTACTTTGTAAACCTTGTCAAAATAGATTTTAAACTGTGCTTGTTTTTGAAGTGGACACAACTTCTTTACCTCTCTTGTCATGATAAATCTGCACATTCTCAAGTTGCTGTACGATATGACTGATAGGGTGGTGCCAAGAAGGTTGTCATTTCTGCCCCTAGCAAGGATGCTCCCATGTTTGTTGTGGGTGTCAATGAGAAGGAATACACACCTGACCTCGACATCGTCTCCAATGCTAGCTGCACTACCAACTGCCTTGCTCCATTGGCTAAGGTATTTTGGTGTCTAATTTGGTCAAGGGGATTGTACGATCATTTTAGATGGTTTTCTTTTGATGCCGTCATCTTTGAATTTTACCTGTTAGGTCATCAATGACAGATTTGGTATCGTCGAGGGTCTTATGACCACTGTCCATTCCATCACTGGTGAGTACTATTAGATTGCATTCATAAGTTGCTGAGCCATCAATTTTGGTTGAATTGTGTCAAACGTTAATTATTATACTTATCATGTGTTGCAGCCACACAGAAGACTGTTGATGGACCATCGATGAAGGACTGGAGAGGTGGCAGAGCTGCTTCTTTTAACATTATCCCAAGTAGCACTGGAGCTGCCAAGGTACTAATAATTCTTTGAATGATGAGTACTTGTGCCCATCTCTTGGTTCCCCTGCTCATGTGTGCAATCTTGTTTTGGGGGGTCAATGTATATTTTTGTAAGTTTACTTGTTTACATCCACGTACTGACTTTTGGTTTTCAGGCTGTTGGGAAAGTGCTTCCGGCGTTAAACGGGAAGTTGACTGGAATGGCTTTCCGTGTGCCTACTGTTGATGTCTCAGTGGTTGACCTTACCGTGAGACTCGAGAAGGCAGCTAGTTATGACGAGATCAAGGAGGCAATCAAGTGAGATCAACAATGTTCCATTATCCTTTTTCCATCTCTCTTTCTCTGTCTCCCATAAAGACTTGCTTTACAATCTAATTTTCATCTTAAATTTCTGTTTCTGTCTCTTTAGGGAGGAATCTGAGGGCAACTTGAAGGGAATTCTTGGTTACACTGATGAGGATGTTGTATCAACTGACTTTGTAGGTGACAACAGGTGAGGAGACTTACATCGTGTCATTCACGTTGCGTACTTTATTTGTCCTCTTTAATTCACTCATTTTCGAATTCCTGACACTTTATCCCTTGTAGTGGAGTCTGATCGATGCCCTAATTTTTTCTATGTGTCGTCGTGCATAGCTTGGTTTCTAAATGCATGCATTTTGTATAGGTCAAGTATCTTTGATGCCAAGGCTGGAATTGCTCTGAGCTCTAACTTTGTGAAGCTTGTCTCTTGGTATGACAATGAATGGGGTTACAGGTAAAAATCCTTCCTGTCCTTTTTTATCCTAGTTTACGTGAAAACAAATTGGGCCCACTTTCTCTTCTTAAAGTGGAGTCATGTGTTGGTTGAACAAGAAGCCTACCTCGTTCCACCCTTGCTCTATTCAGAAAGTTTGGAATTGGTTTTTCAGAAGTACTCTTAACAATTGCTGAAATCATCTATGCCACCTTTTATTTGAAAAAGAACGCTATTTTCGTGGCTTGTTGTAAATTCAACTGCAGTCTAAGTAAGCAACCTTTCCATTGTTTTTCTTTCTAATCTGCATTAAACTTCAGTTTGTTGGGTTGTTGAGCTCCCAAGATAGTGCGAGGACTTTTTTTTTCTTTTTACATGCGCTCTCTAATCTCTTTGTATATTATGCTCCTTACATGCTGCTGTTTCTTTCCTTTTTTTATTCTTGCAGCTCCCGTGTTATTGACTTGATCTGCCACATGGCCTCCACTCTGTGAGCATTTCGGGACTGACTCGGATCTCGTTAGGATTTTTCTTCTCCCCGGCCCTCTTTCATTTCCTGATGGAGCTCATGCATTTCTAAGGTTTTTAGAGATAGAGTTTTGGAATAATTTATTTCTACTAATTACTTATGGCAGCAATGTCGCCGGTCTTATAAGAAACGTATGTTCCCGTCCTTTATTCTCCAAGCAATATGGAGTTACCGTGCTGATTGTGTTTTTGGCGACGACACCTTTTGTTACTTCTCTTTTGGTCGACAAACTAATGCTTGCATGACGTCGATTGGCTATCTAGCCCATCTGTTTATCCTCGCTGCATGTTGAATGGGTCATGTTTGTTTTAGGATTTTCACGAGAAGCAGCCAATTTTTTTGAATTTTAGGGGATTATTCCTCTTTGTACTTTCTTTTTCCCCTTGGTGGCTCCTAGACAGAGCAACATATAAATCCACATCGTCATTTGAGATAATAGCATGTACAGTTGCGAGGTGTTATCATATATTAGGAAAATTTTAAATAAGAGTCTAAATTGTCCTATTTTTTTAAATAATAAAGGCATGATGTATATTTCATTTTAAGTAAGGGCTATTTCATTTTAAACGAAGTGTTCATATTAGCCTCTCATACTTTCTCTTACTTTATTTTAAAATAAGGGCTTGAAGTCTTTATATCAGTCTCAAAGAGAGGTTTGAGATTTAAAATAACTCTTAATTTATGTTAAATAAGCCCTTTAAATAAGGGCTCGAAGTCTTTATATTAGTCTCAAAGAGAGGTTTGAGATTTATCTTTATATCACTCTCACAGGGAGGTTTAAGATTTAAAATAACTCTTAATTTATTTAAGATTTAAAATAAACTTTGAGATTTAAAATAACTCTTTATTTTAAATAAGAGCTTGAAGTCTTTATATCAGTTTCAAAGAGAGGTTTGAGAGAGGTTTGAGATTTAAAATAAGGACTTGAAGTGGATATCAGAATAAGAGAGGTTTGAGATTTAAAATAATGACTTGAAATGTTTATAGAATAAGAGAGGTTTGAGATTTAAAATAATGACTTGAAATGTTTATATCAGTCTATGATTTAAATAAAGACTTGAAGTATTCATATCGAATATAAGAGTTTGAAGTGTTTATATTGATCTCAAAAAGAGGTTTGAGATTTAAAATAAGAACTTAAAGTAAGTGTTCATATCAATCTCAAAGAAAAGAGAGATTTTAGATTTAAACTCGCTACCGTGAAGCGTAATTTCATTTTTAAATTGTTTTCATTTTTTCATAAAAAACTAAAAATGAAAAGAAAATACTCATTTCCTATCTCTTATTGGCAAGAGTCACTTGGCTTTCACCGCCACCGCATCGGTGGTGGGGCAGTGGCTCCCTCCCATTTGCTTTTTATTTTTTATTTTTTTTAAATAATTTAATTTAATTTAATTTTAATTGTATTTGGATAAAAATATTCTTAATTAGTAGAATTTTTTTGTTGACAAAGTTAAACTTTTATTTGAAATAGTTAGATCCTTTTTGGAGATTCTTTTTGGAGATTGATATTAACATTTCAGTAAAATAATGTTTACTTCAAACTTTTATTTGAGAAAATTAGTACATTTTGGGGCCTTATTTAGAATCTTTCCTCGTATATTTCACCAAGCTTAGCAGAAAAAATCAGTTAAAACTCCACGTTAAAGCGCGAAAAATAACCAAACCAGAAGGCAAAGGACAGTTTAAATATCACTGCGGGTGCATCTTTGATGTCAGCCATGAGGGGCCATATGGATGGGGCCCACATCTCGGAACTCTTGGCAATTGGCATCGAGTGGGCTGGGGTACGCCCGATCCAAAGTAAGGATTTTTCGAGCCGTCCGAGCAAACGGTGCATCAGCGATTCGGAACGTGTTGGCCCAAAGGCTTCGTTGATACAACAATGGCTCTTCAACAGTGTTGCATAATTTATGACTAAAAAAAAAAAAAAGTGATGCATAGGTAAATGGATTTAGTCATTAAATAAAAAGGAGAGAGAGAGTGAGAAAAGAAGAAAAGATACAACTTGAGGGTTCAAATTTGACAGAGAAACACACTCGCAATTCACACCGTAGGCGATGGTGAAAGTTGAAAGAGAGTGACTTCTGCCGCGGAGCTTGCTGCCTTCCAACCTTTTGCTACATGCCGCCTTAGTGCTTAGCGATCCGCTTTGTGATCCCAGTTAGCTCCAGCAGAGGATCTTAAGGTACAAGGTTGTACTGTGGCCTTACAAGTCGGAGCCCTTGGATTAACACAAGGAAATCTTAACCATCATAATCTATCTGGTTTCAACCGGCTACCCACCTTTGGAAAAACGACACAAAAACGGATGTCCGACACAACGAAATTGGATTGTTCTTTTATCCACGGCCATTCTAAGGGTCTACGATTATTACAAAAGGAACCAAATATCATGATACCCTGCAATGGTTCGTCATATTGACTACCGATGAGCAAAACGTCATGAAATTGAATAAATACATGTTTTGACTTAGAATGCATTTATTTTACAAAAAATAGATGATTCGAAAAATACTTTCTTAAAAAACGATCACTTTTTTAGCTTGACAAAATATGAAATCATTTTTCATTAACTAACTATTTTAAATGATATAAGCAATTAATTAAAAAAAAATTCAAATTATGCATTTTTCGCGAAACATATATTTGATCTTAAATTTTTCATAACAAAATCACAACATCAAAGATTTGACAAAAATTTACAACAAAATCTCGTAATTAACAAGTTTTTCATCGTAAATCTGATTAAACTGTAGCGATTTGTATTCATGGGTACTTTTTCGACAATATTCAATTCTTTTCACATTGTAGCCACTAAACATAAGCCAGATAAAAACCGCATAACTGTTACATGACCACCCGCAGAAAAGAGGCATAGGCACTTGGAACTGAAACATGAATAGCATCGACACGAGAGCTTTAAGCACTTGAAAATTGATCAATTCAGAATGTGAAGAACACCCCAGGATTGCGACACAGTTAACGTTCCAAATTTCTGTTGCCACTTCAGATTTCATTCCCCTTATTGTCCAAAAGGGTGCAAAAGAGAAAAAAAATAAAGAAAAAAAAGCTTAAAATTCCCCGTGAACTCTACCTCTGGAAATATGCAACATGAACTCATGCCATCAATCTATATCACAAGGCCCTGCAACAAAAGAAAAGTCAGAAACCAGTATTTTAGCTGCAGGTGAAACTGTAGCTAGGAATTGGACAGTTTTCACCATTCTTGTAAAGCAGGAGAAGCCAGCAGACATCACATTAAAAGATGAAGCACATGAAGCTTAGTCAAAACGTGGGATTTCTCCCATGAGCAGCTCCGTATAGACTGGCAGCTAATCTAGTGATATATATATAGAAGGCATCAAACAAGCTCCTGCGTGAAGATTTTACTACCTAGTTTGATATAATAACAAAGGCAATACTGCATCACAAACAACAATATGCACTCTATAAGAACATAAATGTCAATTTCATTGTAGTTTTGAAGATGATATTGGTAAAGAGGGGCCTCTATGGCATTTGCTAATCAACCTCAAGGCATCAAACAAGCTCCTGCGTGAAGATTTTACTACCTAGTTTGATATATTGGAATAACAAAGGCAATACTGCATCACAAACAACAATATGCACTCTATAAGAACATAAATGTCAATTTCTTTGTAGTTTTGAAGATGATATTGGTAAAGAGGGGCCTCTATGGCATTTGCTAATCAACCTCAATTTTCAGAACACCGACTTCTTTCTGATTGGTTAAAGCAATACGTTGGAAAGTGGACATTTTCATTGCTTAGTAAATACACTACTGAAGTCAATTTTATTGTTGTTTTGAAGATGATACAGGTAAAGAGGGTCCTCTATGGTATTTGCTAAGCAACTAATAAGGAAAAGTTGGGTTGTTAGAACACCAACTTCTTTCTGATTGGTATAATCAATATGTTGGAAAGTGGACAATTTCTTATCACATATTTCTATAGGATCACTCATTATTATGATACATTCGACATTAAACTAGTAAAACTATAAATCATTCTAGTGACAGCAGGCACAAATTTGTGACCTCCTTAACCCACAAAAGTGCACACGCAGCAGCCCAAGCTATAAGTAGAAAACTTGTTATCTCAAAATACCATATATCACCCAAAAAATTATACAAACTAGTAGTTACAAGAACAACCCAGCACCATAAGAATCAAACCTTGGCAAGTATACTCATCAAATATTGAGACCCAAATTCAATCAATTTTGAAGAAACAGAGTTAGTCAGTATTACCTGTTCAGCACCCACCAAGTGTAGCCGGGTTAAGTGCCAAAAGTGCCTGCTGTCCACCAGGTAAGTAAGCAACATTCGGGTTCCTTGACAATGTACCAGCAATCTCTCTCGATGCCTCAATCCTCCTAAGCTCAATCAGCCCCATGCCAGCTACAGCAGTTGCCTCAGAAATCAGCTTCGCAGCCTCACTTTCTCCTTCTGCCCTGATAATTGCAGCTCTCCTCTCCTGGTCTGCCTTCATCACCACAAATTTCGATCGCTCTGCCTCCTGCTGCGCGACCTGCTTCTGCTCCACGGCCCTTGAGAATGATTTATAGTTTTACTAGTTAAGTGCCAGAAGTGCCTGCTGCGTGACCTGCTTCTGCTTCTGCCATCTAAACTACTGCTTTAAACTTCAGTTTATTGGATTGTTGAGCTCCCAAGATATTATGAAGATGTGTACTTTCTTTCTTCTTCTTCTTTTGCCTTACATGCGCTCTCTAATCTCTTTGCATATGTGCCGCTTACATGCCGCTTTTACTTTCCTTTTTTTATTCTTGCAGCTCCCGTGTTATTGACTTGATCTGCCACATGGCCTCCACTCTGTGAACATTTCTGGGCTGACTCGGATCTCGTTAGAGGATTTTCTTCTTTCCGGCCATCTTTCATTTCTTGATGGAGCTCATGCATTTTTAAGGTTTAGAGAGTTTTTTTTAAATTGATTATGGCAGCAATGTCACCAGTCTTATGAGTAACTTATGTTCCCGTCCTTTATTCTTCAAGCAATAGAGATTTTTTTTAAATTAATTATGGCAGCAATTTTGACGACTGACACCTTTTGTCGACAAACAAATGCTCGCATGACGTCCATTGGCTGTGTAGCCCATCCGCTTATCCTCCATTTCTTCGCTGCAGTCGCCTTTGTTCTAGGATTTTTAGTTTTGAATTTAAGGGGATTTTTCCTCTTAGTACTTTCCTTTCTTCCCTGGTGGCTCCAAGACAGAACAACATACGAATCCACATAATCATTTGAGTTATATAACGTACAGCTGCGCAGCGTCATCATATATTTCACCAAGCTTTGCAGAGAAAATCAGTTAAAAATCTACATTTACTGCGAAAAATAACCAAACGAGAAGGTAAAGAAAAGTTTAAATGTCACTGCGAGTCTACTTTTGATGTCAGCCTTAAGGGGTTGGCCGGGATCCACATCTTTGAAATGTTGGCATTGACTGGGAAAAGTACAAAAAGCAAAAAAGTCTTTAGATTTGTTGCATTGATATTAATTCAATCATAAATTTTTCATTTGGTTCAATTTAGACCGGAAATCAGTGACATGAATGTTGGCAATCCTATGTGAAAGTGATTGCATTCATTTGGATCAATTTAGTTCTAAATATTTTCACATTGAAATCAATTAAGTCCATCCGATCAATTTAGACAAGAAATCGGTGATATGGATGTTGGCAATCTTACGTGAAAGTGACTGCATTAGATTGGCATTGGGGTGGCGCTACTATGTTGATATTTTGTTTAATTCACGTTATACCTCCATCCCTCCTCCTGGACAAGGCTCTCTTCCACGAGAACCCGCTCAACCCCATCTCCAGAATGTACTTTTGGTCAAGGAGGCTCTAAAAAAACGGTCCAAGTTACTCCTGATGATAGACTGTCTTTGTTACACGAAGTATGTAGGCATGGGGAGACCCTTCTGCAAGTTTCTGCTATTGTGATTAGGATTCTTTCACGGTCGCTGTTAATCGTTGTGTGGTGCATATTAAAATGGGCAGGACTGAAACTGGCGCTGGTGATCCCGTTATGTTGGATGTAAGTGGTGGAAATACACAAGTGATTGCCTACAAAGGAAAAACAAATTCTAAGGAACCCAAAAAATTGAAAAATTGGATCTATGTCCAATGGATCACACCTATTCAGAGCCATTAGAGTAGGATCCACTTTTTGGGAAATTCAGTGAAGGTATTGGATTTTTGGGGAGACTATTGATATTGCTGCTGCAAGCTGCTTGGACGGATTTGTCAAGCTTTGACGCTATCCAACGATCTGAGCCCTGGATACAACATGGAGCAGGTATGTCACCCGGAGTGCATGGGAAGGTCGCTAGTTTGTGCATGTGCCCCTGACTTTGTCTTAAAACTATTCTTATTTGCACTTGTTTTGACTAATTGATTTACCTTTTAATCCTATTAAGTAAAGAGAAGATCTAAGGATCTCAACCCAAAAGTGGCGGAAGATGAGCAATTTTTTTAAGGAACGCGAGAGCAATACTAACAATACCTACAAGACTGACACTACAAATTTTTATTGACGTGCAAATGTTGATTTCTATTTTGTTGTTCCTTATTGTAGGAGTGATGTAAACTGATGTTGTCAAATACTGATATGGATTAATGCATTTCAATTTCAGCACTTGCTGTTTCATTGATGTACAAATGTGCATTCATTTCCGGTCTATTTGAAATATGAGAATGTTGGTGATTTTTTGGCCAAAATGACAACTAGTTTTAGCTATGACGGATAAGAAAACTTTGGTTATGTTCATAATAGACATATGTAGAAATTTTCTACATAAACAACTAATTAATCAAGAACAATCAAATCCATATATGACTATAAAACACCAAAACCCATACATACAGTAGAATTAAAAACGTACTTGTTTGAGCTTCACTAAAAAAAAATAGATAAGACTAACTTTAATCAACGATTTATTAGAATGCTAGATCTTCCTCTCTATGACTTATTTCAGTGTAGCAGCTTTTAATGAGATTCTATGATTAATAGGTATAACCTATCTTTATATAGGCTAGAGATGGGACTTAGCAAACCCTAATTAATTGTGTGTAAATTGGGCTTCTCCCATTACGAGCTTTAGTTAAATACAATTGCCTACACTATACTACTCAACTAGACCTATTATTAATAAATGCCATAACCCAATTTAATAAGATTACTTAAGGGTTTAACATATATTGGAATATCCATTAACCCGATTATTTAAAATGAAAAATTGATTAATGTAAGCCCATTATAGGAAATTTTCAACATTCTCCCACGTGGGCTGCATTAATTAATTAATTAATTTTTTTGAAAATGATTTTATTTGAAATGACACTCGGATTAATAACTGAAAATTTATTTTATGTGGCTATAATTTTGAAAAATAATATTCCAATAGCGGTATCTCAAAACCAATCCAATCCTATATGGACCATGGCAATCAATGTGTTAAGAAAATACCACAACACATGACTTTCCTTAATCACATATAATAAGCATTATATTTTCATGGATCATGGGCCTAGTAGTGTAGTAAGAAATAGTGCCAACATGTGATTAAAAAATATACATTATTTCTTATCAGACCTCAATGCAATTTCTCAACAACATGAAACTGCATTAACGCAATTTCTAAACAACATGAAATTGCACAATTATATCACAATCCAACATGAAATATTATAATTAGTGACATCCAGTTGTCTTTAAATTATTTGTTTAAAGATATTATTTTATACTTCCATTTCTCAGTCAAGAAAAGATAACAATAGAATTAATAATGATGATCATAAAAATAAATGCTTTAATAAAGATCATAAAAGCATTATCAGTTTGCATATAACTGTAATATCCAAAAATGTAAACTACATAGCTCCCACTAACAAAAGAGATAAAAAAAAAAAAAAAAATCTAAAACACCCATATTCTTTATATGTTCTTTAAACAAAATGGGTCGTAAACCTTTTGTTAGAGGATTAGCTAACACATACTTAGTTTTAATATTTTTAATCATAATGCCCTTTTTTTGACCAAGTCCTTAACGGTATAATATTTGATCCCAAGTGTATAGACGCATTGCTAATCTTGTCATTCTTAGAATAAAACATAACTGCAGTGTTCTAATGCAGTAATATCAATTATGGGCAATGAGTAATTCAACAAAATAATTAGCACATTATAAACTCTCATTTGGGTAGAGTGTACAATGCACCATTATTTTATACGGCATGAAATTTATAAAACAACAATAAGGAGAATTACATATAATTGTTAAGGATCAATCCATTTTGGGTAGACAAATCCTTTAAATTATATATATCCATGATATTAATATATAGAGACGATAAGGAAAATTACATATAATCTTTAATGATCCATCCCCTTTGGGAAGACAGATTCTTTAAATTATACATCTCCATTATCTTAACATAAATGGAAATTACATATAACTCTCAAAGTTTATCCCTTTTGGGTAGATAAACCTTTTAAGTCACACATCCCCATCAATCATCTCTAATATATCAATATAGATGGAAATTATACATAATTTTCAAAAATTTATCTTCATGCAATTTTCAAATGAATATACACAATAACCCCCTTTGGGCAGGTGATTGTGTATATTAATTTTTATCAATAAGGAACTTCAGCAATTTACAAACTTTAATAATTTGTAAATAATATTCCATTTAATCAATGTCCAAAAATTCGTCAAACAATAAGAAGCACTTTACAACATGTGCTTCCCAGGATCATATTGCATTTATCAAATAATAATTTTTGCCACAAATTTATGTGCCTATTTCTACAAATAAACACCTAAGATTACCCAGTTAAACTAAAGCGAGAGAATATAGATAATTTATGCTAAATTAGGGAAAGTAGATATTGCCATCCTATCTCTCATATGCTATAATAAATTTTCATAAATTAAAAATTAGAAAAATAGGCACGAAATTATTTTTATGGAATTTAAATATGGATAACAATAAATAATTCCAAGCAAATATTTAAATATGAAAAAAAAATTAACCATAACAAAAATTCATTAAATTAAAAATTAGGCATATTAAGAAAAATTGGAACAAAATGAGCCCCAAAGGACCGTAAACACACCCCCATGCCCCATTTCCATGTGCGTGGGGCTAGTGGCTCAATTGGAGTCTTTTCAATCTCCATAGTGCTTCAATAAATAAGAAAAATATCCCCTGACCCGCATAATATATATGTTGCCAAAAATAATACTTGTAAAGAATTACTACAACTTGGGGTAGGAAACCATATAATTTGGTCAAAAAGTCTGATTTGGACTTTCCCTTTTCTTGACCATGAGTTCAACAAAATCAAGAAAGTGAATTCAAAAGAAAATCTTGCACCTAATCAAAATCCAAGACAAATTAATGTAAGAAAAACCGAACTAAATCATTCATATTCAAGCTTCAAATTTTCGAATCTAACATCCATGACCGAAAATTTGATTTTCTCAATTTTGAGCCGAAAAACCTAGTCTAGTGCAACCAAGTTGTTCTAAAACATGTATATAACAATACCCATATAGCAATTTCTAACATACATCATTCAATAAAAAAAATCTAAATTTTTTTGAACCTTTACAAAATTATGAACCCCTAGAATTTCAAATTTGAAATTCTCACTCAATACTTAATAAAACTATACAAATTATATATGGTGAGAACATGTAGAACAAAAGCTCTAAAGTTTCAAAATCAATTGATCTATGTAGAAGCTTTTCATCCACTAATCATGCTCCAAAAAATCCAAAAAAATTATATGTCGAAGTTAAGACCTATATGAACATTTTTCATGAAGGAGTCAACCTCCAGATCTCAACACAAAAATTGAAAAAAAAATCGACAAAAGCAACAGGCAGACAACATGCATATTAGAACTGAACTGAACATTATTACAGATTATTAAACTGACTTTGGACAATGATTTCGGATAGCAACCGACACTAGATCAGGGCATTCTATGGCTCGTTGGAAAACTCTTCAAGTTGACTTCGAATGTTATGAAGACATCAAACACTAAAAATCTTGTTTACTAGCTCATTTCTAGACATATGCATAGAGAGGTCCATCATAGATCCGAAATTGCAAAACAATGATCATCCAAGAAATCAAACATATCTTCATCATAGCTTATCTCTTCCATTCTAATGCATTATTTTTACTTATTTAATAAGTACTTTGATTTGATTTGACCCAAAAAAAAATATTTTGATTGATTGAAGTCACATGAGAAATTGTAAATCACAAACTAACATAAGCTCAAAACCAAAAGGAACAAACACGCTAAACAACATATCGGATTTGTTAAAAAAAAAAATTTGGGTTTTACAATCATATATGACATGTTATGATACCGCATGTAAAAATTTATCTACATTAACAACTAATTAATCAAGAATAACCAGATCCATATATGAATGTAAAACACCAAAATTGATACGCACAGCGGAATTAAAACGTACCTGTTTGTGCCATAACTTCACTCAAAGAAAATAGATCAAACTGACTTTAATTAGTAATCTATTGGAATGCTAGATCTATGACATAATTTAGTATAGCAGCTTTTAATAAGATTCTGTGATTGATAAGTATAACCTACCATTTTATAGGCTAAAGAGAACCTAGCAAATCCTAATCAATAATGTGTTAACTGGGCCCCTCCCATTGCGAGCTTCAAGTAAACACAATTGCATATACTTTGCTGCTCAATTAGACCTGTTATTAATATATGCCATAGCCCAATTTAATAAGATCATTTAAGGGTTTAATATATATTGATTATTTAAAATAAAAAATTGATTAATTAATGTAAGCCAATTATAAGAAATTTCCAACAACGACATAGACATTTCATAATCAACTCGTCATTTTATCTTTGCATATGAAGAAAACACAACAACAGATGGTTTTACAATATTAATATGTGCACACAGCCCGCCCTACACTACAAGAAAGAGAAGATAGCATATGAATTTACGAAATAATTAAACCTCCCACTGATCACATGATCACAGTCCATCATACTACAACCAATCTACAGTCCAAAAGACACCTACAAGAATTAATTACCGTCCTCCCACCTCTTCCTAAAGGTAATTAATTATCCATGAAATAATCAAATAGAATCTTCTCTCATTTCGCTTTGTTGAAGGTCAACTTCAATCGATTTTGTCCTTCACATGACTGAAATGATTCTGCAAAAGTTGTCATCATTGATGGGGAATCAATCCAGTTGAAGAAGCCGCAATTTCCCGGCCGCAATATTAAGCGTAAACAACGTTGCTTTTTTTTTATCCGACCAAAAAAAGGAAAAAACAACTTTGCTTTTTCATATTTTTAGTAATTCAAATATGAAAAGCCATAAATGATACATAACCAAGCCTCCATAATCGGTCGCGTTTGGTGAGATAGCAATTTTAAGGAACGAGAGACATGCTTTAGGGATTGAAAATGCATATGAAACTACCTTTGAATATATGCTAATTTAGTCATAAATTTATTGTATTGATTTCAATTCAATTTTTAACTTTTAAATATGTCAATTTAGTCATAAACCTATTGACTTAGTGTCAATTCAATCCTTTCAATTAGCTTTGGCTGGATACTATCGACGTGGATACCTGACGGCCTACATGATATGGCTAGTACTGATGTAGATAATTTTTAATAGTATTTTTCAATTTCAATTTTTCTTTCTTTTCTCTTTTCCTCTCTTCTCGATGGTTGGGCAGGTTGGCTTTTCCTGGACGAGGTTGCCCTCACCTGTCACTGGTGAGGGCTCCCCTTGCCAAATCAGGTACTCCAGTTTGGCAGCAGCCCTAATGCCCAATCTTGCAGCAATATCATAATGGATTGAATCTAGCATCAATCGAAAGTGAACTGAAAAACGTCATATTCCAAGACAAGCAGCTAAAAATACTTACTGGAGGAGGGGGAGGAGCGGTGGTGGTGAAAAGAGGAGGAACGACCCACCGAAAGGATTATGGTGGCGTTGCCATGGTGGCTCCTAATGCTCTGGTACTTCGGAGATCAGACTTCCTAAGGCGAGGTGGTGTTGAGGGCGGTAGCAACGCCTTGGCGCGAGAGTAAGGAGAGGAAGAATGGAGGAATTTCTGATGAGTGTGATGGAAGGAACCAGGAAAACCGAATCTCAATTCAATCCGGAGATTTTGAATAATTTTTTACCCAATTACAAATTTCAGACAAAATCACCCTTGTTTAAGTCACTAGAAAATGTCAATCGACAAGCATTTGGCCAATCGGTGAGTTCTAGCCCTTATTTTAGATTGACTTGGCCACTTAGGCTCTCATTTGAAATGAAGTCTACTTTAGATTCTCTTTTTAAAGAATAATCTCAATTTATGCCCTTATTTGAAATTCTTCATAATCATTCGAGAGAGTGAAGACACAAAGGGGGACAAAGATGGTGATGTGTGCGTATTTACATTCCTATTGCTCCACATTTGAAAAAAGGAAAAAGAATTGAGTTGAGATATATTTTTTTTTAATATGATAGATGAGGAAATATGGATGAAGAGAAGCAAAAGCTAGTATAGAACTTTAGCCTCTCTCAAATTACGAAATCTTCATCTACTCTTGAGTAAATTATCGCATATCGCATGTCAAGTATTATGAATTTTCTTATTTTCTTTTAAAACGGCTACACTTATTTTTTAACAATCAATTTAGATGAACGGACGTGTTGTGATTGGAAAAAAAATCTTCAAAAATCTCATCGATGGTACCAAAAGAAGTGGGGACATGCAAATACTCTTGTATAGTACCTGATAACCGTTATTAACCAACAAACCCAAACTCCCTCGTGTAAACATCATCATATTTGTCCTATGAAAGTAGCATGAGGAGAGAACTTAGGTGAGTGGGAACTAGGGAGGGAGAGTTTCTTTTTTCAAAAGAATAATTAGTTCAATTCTTGCAAAGATTATTTGAAAATAGAGAAATAATTATGTGATTAAGATGATTTAAGTGGTTTTGGAAAGGGGTTAGCATTGATAATCTAGAAGATGAGTGCGAGTGTGATCCTCCCCTTCTCATTAGGTAAAAAGAAACGAATTAGGGTTGGCAATGGGTTGGACCGGACAGCTCTTTGGGCCTTTTTACGAAAGTGGGAAGTGTTAGCGAGATGTCATCGCCAAAATCCTGTCGGAATGATGGGATTGCACTGATTAAGGAAAAGACATATATCTAGTCATAAAAAGCAAAATAAAGGAAAATAGGACACAATCAAGAGATTGTGGCAGACCAAAAAAAAAAAAAAAAAAAAAAAAAAGAGATCGTGGAACTTTAGGGTTAAGTGAAAAAGGACAGGGCATTCCCTGCTAGCCCTACTGGTCCCTTCAGGTTTGCTGATCCTGATTCGTGTTTGTTTTTTTCCTTCATTTCTGTCGGTGGTGGCCCCGAATGAGCCGGTAGAGCTAGCTTGCAAGGAGAGACAACTTGGTCTTTTCAATGCAAAGGTTCTTTCAAGACGCGTGAACGATACTTGGAAAAAAAAAATACGGATAATAAAAACTCACATAACGCCTTATAGACTCTATTAAATTGGCCAAAATTAATTTGAATTGCAATATTTGATGTTGGATAGCATCAAGGGAAGGGGAGCGGGACGAAAATTAAGAGAGATTTTGAAATTTTAGTGAGGGGGGAGAGTGAGGGAAATTTAGAATTTTGTCCTCAAATTTTCCCTTCCCACCATTTTTCTAGCTTCCCAAACATAGTGAAAAGTAGAAAGCATCAATGAAAGGGATCAAGACTCCGAAATTACAATTGTTCACGGATTTTTATGAATTTCAGTTAATTGTAAACCCTTCTGCACATCATTTTCTTTGTTCAGGCTGATGCTACGCGATTGATTCAGAAGAAATGAGGCATTAACGAACGGAATAAAATCAGGGGGACCATGAAGATGATTTTGAAATTGGGGTAGCGGAGGTTGCTTCTTGCAGACGAGCACTGCCTCGATCAAAAGCAAGATCGATGACAAATCGGGAAGAGGGGATAACAAGAGCGCGAGCCTGCTCTTCATGGAACGTTTGAGAAAGACAAAATGTTCCTCTCAAGCGGGTCAATTATTTCTCAAGACACTCTGAAGATAACCAAGAAAGATTTGTGGTTTTGACAATTCGGTCCTCGCCGAGAATGAGACGACTCTTCTTGTCCTTCTACATATCTCAAAATTGGTCACTCCCAGCAAACCTAAGGACTTATGAAGAAATAACTCGTTCACCGCAATTAAGTCATAATCTATTAGCTTAATTAGGTTTCCAATCATTGACATTTACATACATTCTCTCACTTGTTTGCTAAATGGAGTACTTATTGAAAGGAAAGACGAGAGACGAGTATCAACTTCATCTGGTACCTGTCTCGATATATTCGTAAACGGAGCTCGGAGAAACAATACCACTACGATACAACGACAAGATTGATTTTTGAAAAATGGCTAGAACCCCCAATAAAAAGGCAAGTCACATTAGGTTTTACAAACCAAAAAAAGGGATACTCACATATCACCATCCATCTTCCCATAATTTAGTGAAATCGCGAATACCTTCCACATGTCTCCCCAGTTTTGCCAAGCCCAAGTTGCAAAAAAGGGGAGAGAGTGATGATGAGTGCATAAGCGATGGGGTACAACACAAAGCCCCAATGACATCAAATCGAATCTTTGCCCACAAATTTACATCCATGCACTCCCAAACGCAAAACAACAATATTTGCTCGTCACTTCAATGACATTACAATTCCTAATACCCATCTCTCTTTGGAGAGAGAGAGAAAGAGAGAGAGAATTTGTAGGGTTGTTTTTCAGCTGGGTGGCTCGATTTGATTAATTAAGGGGGTACCTTCTTCCTTTGGATTTTCTTTATGTGTGCAAGATTTTGTTTAATTAGGAAATTTTTGTTCCTAAACAGATCTAAGTGGATGTGATATATTGTCTCAATGTGGTTATCAAAGCATCACAATTGGCTACCTAGCCAACATACAAAGCAAACCCAATAAGGGATTGCAATCTCAAACTTCATCTGAAAAGTTTCCTAGATTTTTTAAAAAAAAGTAATGGCACGTGTCAGCATCCCAATACCATCGTCGACAAACTTTGCTTGGTTTTCTTTATGAACAGTGAACAAAATAAGAACCATCCGAAATTTGTACATGGGATAAAAGTGCGTGCATTCTTACCCAACCGACAAATGCGCTTTAAATCATAGAAAAAAGTACCCCACGACGACTCTCTAATCAAGCTTTGAACTCGGCCTGATCATGCCAATCATAAGTCTGTACATTAGTATGCGGTCCACTTCTAATTTGTGTCGGTAAAGTTGCTTCGTGGGGGAATGGCGAAAATGTTATTGAGCCTGGTAAAATGCCAACTTTTTCCAAACTAAGTTATGGATTATTATAATGAAAAATCTCATATTAATACATTTGTGATAAATTTCCCTCAAATTAATTTTTTGACCACCAAAAAATCCTAAATTGATACATTTATTACAAATTTACCATCCGTTAGTTTTCGTTAAATTATATTAATACTATGAAAAAACAAAAATTGGCATACATGAAACAAAAGGTGAGTAGTACATCCGTTAACTATTATATATCATTTAGCTCAACAATTTGATTAATGAAGGGTAAATTTGTCACAAATGTAATGGTTTGGGTTTTTCCGTGGTATTAACCTTTAATTTAATATAGGCTTGCGGATTTCTGGCTCATGCTTTCTCAAGACTTAAAACTTTAATTTATCTTTAGTTTGTAAATTAATTATTGTAAATTTAGCCTTCTCATATCTACACGTCGTCCATCCTACTTGTGCACAATCATGCTTGATGCAACGGGAGTGTTTTGGGTTTGTTTTCTTATTTTTTTTAATCATTTTTAAGAGGGGTTTTTATTAAAAGGCTCGAGTTTGAACTTATTCGATAAGTAGCTCGCAATCACGTTGGTGCGAGTGAGGCATCAACTTCGCGCAAATAGACAAAGCCCTTGTGGACAAAACCCATGATCTTAACACAGCCTCTCTAGATTCTTCTATGTGAAGTTTCTCTTGGGGAAAAAAGGAAGAAGAAAAAGAGACAGAACATGCACCACGAAAATACAATTTGATTAAAAAATTTAAGCAAAGGCAAAGAATTCTTTATTAACAAGATAATACAATATGATTAAAAACACATCCCGCCAACAAACTATGACTTCCATAATTCGAAGCCGTCTCTCCCTCCCTCTTTCCCTTTTATCCCCTTCGAGGAGATGACTCATCAACATGGAGAAATTGGATTGCAATAATTTAATAAAGAGTTCTCTCTAGCAACGGGCATCTTGGTGGAGAAACAATCCTCGGAGGGAGGGAAAAAAGGAAACTCCATTCTTTTCTTCCCCGATTCCACCAAAAGATATTAAATTATTCATCTAAATGACTTCGGTGGATTGTGTCTCTTTGATTATTCATTAAATTACTCCAAAGATATTAAATTATTCATTAAAATGACTTTGATGGAATAATTTAATGAATAATTTAATTTCTTTTGAATTTTTTCGTATAAATAGTGAATTGGATTAAACAAATACTCAATTATGTCGCGCGGAAACTTGAACAGGAGAGAGAAATCTCTCGGTGCACATTCCACTAACTCTAATGCATGTCTAAATAAAAAGTCACCACGTGAATGTACTCTTTTCAGGTCTATTTTATATTGATTATCCTTTCTTCAGGTACCCTCAGCCATGAAAGGGCCGACCACCAATTTCTTTTTCTTCGGTTCCATAAGGTAGCTGCAAACTTTCAACCATAAAAAGATCTTGGTGACCTCGAAAGTGAATTTTGCCATTTCCAATTTTGCCATTTGGGGAACGGTATAAAAGAATGCCTAAAAAGATTTGGCAATTTCACAGTAGTATTGATGAGTTACCTGTAGCTTATATCGAAAAAAGAGCTACCGGTCATTTTTTTATTAATGGTTTTTATTAACGGACAATGGAAAAATATAGCTCTGCGTTTCTCATGATAGCTGATGGGGATTTCGTACAACTATTGCTTTGTTGTTGTTATAATATTACTATACCTTTCGTAGGCGACAAGGGAACGAAGAGCTTTGTTCTTTTTCACGGCGTGAAGGAATCTAGAAACTGGCCCGAAAGGCATATTCTACTTGTCAAATAATAGTTGAAGAAGGGTAGTGGCCCTCGCCATAATGTCTGCACGGACATTGAGTAATGCCGTCCGATTCTCGTTTTGCAAACGGGACATGATCATTGACTCATGGCTAAGTTTTGAAAATGCGTTCCACATGTCTAGTTAACGAGAACTAATGAAAAATCTGAGCATGGACATGGACTAGTGCCTGTAATCGAATGTTGACTTGGTTCAAGTCCTCACATTGAACAATGTTCAAATTGTATGATTGTTTCAAGATCAATTTGACTCGCTCAATTTATGCTTTGCCTCCATGTCAAGGAACATTGAGATGTCTTCATAGGAAAAAAAAGAAATTCACTTTTAACCATAATCGTTCAAGTATCCATGCGACAAAATTGAGTGCTTGCATCTACAGGGTGAGTTCCATTGGGCGATTATTACTTGACACTATATTAGTTTGGCTAATGAAAATGGAATTAGACAGAAGGGATTGTGAAAATGAGGTGGTGGAGATAGTTATGGAAATATCCTCCAAGACACTTGCCTCCATCAAGCATGATTGTGCACAAGTAGGATGGATTTATCTGATAACGATGCGCAGATATGAGAAGGCTAAATTTACAATAGTTAATCAAATTAAAGTTTTAAGTTTTGAAAAAGCTTGAGCCAGAATTCCACAAGCCTGTATTAATTTAATTTGGAAAAAGGTTGGCTTTCCATGATATTAGTTATGGAAAAGTGTAAGTACCCTGATTTAGGTCGTGGAAAAGTGAAGTGCCACTCATCGCTTCCTCTCTTTTTCTTGCTTCGATTAGTCTTTCGGACCTTGATGCAGATTGGCATGATCAGGCCGAGTTTAAAGCTTGATTAGACAGTCGTGGCGTACTATTCTACCACTAAATCTTGTGATTTGCTATCATGTGTTTTGAACCATATTGGGATTCCTAACACAGTTGTCTTTACCTCTGAACCATGTGATTTGCTTTCTCTTTTAATTATTGTCTAGCCTATCGTAGTCAACGAAATACAATAATTTAATATAATTTATAAGTTTAAAGATGCTAATATGGACAGTAGGCCCCTCATTATAGTGCTTCCTGTTGGGTTTTGGGAAAACATGCACAGGTAATATATATCAAATTTGCAGCGGAAGCATGAACCCATACATTTATTTCCAAAACATTATTTGTGCATTTTGATAAGAATCTGTAGAAATGAAAGAGTAAAATAAAAGAAGGGGTAACCATAGTTCCCTTGTAATGTGCGCAAAGTAATTTGGTCCAGATGTTTCTTGTAGAGTGCCCAAAACAATTTTGTCATGATATTCTTCAGCTCAAACTCCACAAATATCGGACTTCTAGTTCATATATACCATCAATCACATGTCAAAGGGCACTGAGAGTTCGAGAGAATTTACCACTACAATCGTGCTAGCTATTGTTTTCGTGTGTTTGGAACATTTGGTCAATCTAATCTCTCTCACTTTCCATTTCTACTCACTAATCACTTCATCAAACTCATCCTCGCATTACATCAAAGTCAGCTCCAGTTCAAATCAATTCAGCCATTTGTTTCAAAACATTATCATGGGTACTAACTCTGAAACAATTTCAAGTCATTAATTTGTTTATTGTCTCAAAAACCGTTTTAGAAGGACAGTTAGTGCTAATTTTGCGTTGTGCTGGTGCATCATATACGTTTATGGCCATGAACCAAAATAATTAAATTAAACTCCAATTAATTAATTTTAGTTTGATTCAATCTAATTGTTGTAATTACAAACACATTTGGAGCATAATCTCTCATTCCAATGTCATTCTGAAGTCATTATGGTATGTGACTTCCCTAAGTTCATCATTGAGATGGTAGAAAGATTTGCACAAATACATTAGTCCCCCAAGAAAATTGATTGTCTTGATCAATTCTTAAGTCCTACAAACTATGAGTGACATCTAGTAATATGTCATGACTATCCAAACAATGTGAATGTTTTAAGAACATAACAAACCCGTCAATTTTGACTACCATGTAATTCAATCATTTTGTCTTACTATGTCTCAATCAAACAAAAGTCATAAAAATTACTTATCAAGCTGTCCATTCGACCATATGTACAATTCTAATTGACATGTATTTTGGCGAGGCATAACAAGGAGACAGATTGCATAGGACATCATTAATGTTTCATATACATAACAAGGAGACAGATTCCATATTGCGCATATGTGTGCCTTCATACATGAACAAACCATGACCTCCAAGTACAAAGACGGTTCAATGAAGCGTTAATATGCGCATTTTATAAACCATAACCATTCAATGCACAAGTCAATACCATGCATTAGGTCTAATGATTAATTTACACAAAATCAAAATCAGAGCATGAATGATTAAACATTGACCATGCTAAAAGCTTTAACGTTGGTCATTGATCAACATCACAGTAACTATATTTGCAAATCTTTAAAGCCTCTTGTAGGGTTTGTTCTCATGTACCGTTAGGGTTTCTGCATGTCTCTAGAAATATTTTCCACAAACCATGAACTTTTATTAGTTATTTCTCATTAATTTCCTACATTTTCAAAGCACTCCAAATGTTTTCAATTTTTTGGGTTGTTTTTAGAAAATGGAATTGATGATAGTGGACATACAAATAACGCACCGTATACCCACCGTGCTTTCTAGTTTCTCCGACCCACCAAACCGATAATAAAAATAAAAAATAAAAGGAGGAAAGACCAAGACATGTGTGCCTTTGATTTGCGCCGAAAGACTCGGGTGCCGTCAAGGCCAGGAGAACTTAACCAGCTTCTCTGGTTGTGTTAACCCGAGGCTGGGGTTAGGGTACACTACATTAAAAGAAGAGGGAAAAGAAGTTTTGTTCGCTTTGCAAGTAGAGTGACGTACTGTGATCCACCTTGAAATGGGAAAAGTCAATCAGCTTTTTTGCTCACTCCCTTCTTGCTTGCTAGGAAGTTTCCAACGAAGCAGGCTTTGTTCAGCGCAGTCCACCATGTGAACGCGGCAGCTGCATATCCTTCCCTCTCTTTCCCTCTCTTCTCGCGTATTCCATTTATCAAAATCCAGGCCGCCTCCCCCCTCCCCGCAACCACCAACCACTACGAATCTCTTCCCTCAAGACAGCAGTCTAGCTCGTCCTCCTCGTCGAGAGACGGCGGCCCTTCCTTATAAGAGATGAGGGGGGCTCGTTGGCGAGATACAACGCCCTTGCAGTCAATATTCTCTGGCGCTCTCTCCCATATGCATCTCTCTTTCTACGTGAGTCTATCGGTTCGCTCCAGTGGTCCTCTTCTCTCTCGTTTTCGTTGCTTAGCTCATCTCGATTTGCAATGGGAAAGGTCAAGACCGGGATCAACGGTATGTGATATGATCTATGCCGTGTCTGTCGATATTTCTATTTTCTGTGTTTGCTCTGATCGTAGGCGTTGTCGATCGCGTTCTTTTGGTGCTAAGAATTCGGATGGACCAGCCACTTCACCCCCGGAGTCGCGCTCAAAAAAGACGACGTCGAGCTCGTCGCCTTCAACGACCCCTTCATCACCACCGACCACATGGTACTTTTGCTTCGCTCGTGCGTGCGTACGCGTGTTTGTGTGCTGCGTCGTGATGCTACATACACGATGATTGCTATGAACTCGTTGAATCGACAAGCTCGCAGTCAAATTAGTCTTGAGATCGGTCGGTTTTGAACGAATCTTGTACTGCTTGTGATAGAAGTCTGATCTGAGTCTGGACTGGCCTGGAGAGGAGTCGTGCTCCTTTCGTCTGGTTTAGTGAGATCTCTACATCTGGTTGTTTAGCACTCAAAAATCATTTTCAAGATTTTATCTCCAGATAAGCGATGGATTGAATTTGTCGAATTGGGGCTTCTGCTTCATTTTGTGCTGTCATAGTAAATTTTATGTCAGAAACTATGTTAGTGGACTCTACTGTAATGTGATAAGATCTCGTGCTGTTTGTCTGTGATATGCTTATGGAATATAACTATGCTTTGGAATTTGCATCTGCTAACCGGTGGTCTTGTTGTGGAACTGTCCAGACCTCTATGTTCATGCACGACGGTGTTCATGGTCAATGGAAGAACCACGAGCTCAAAGTCCAGGACTCTGAGGCGTTTCTCTTTGACGAGAAGTTGGTCGCTGTCTTTGCCAACCTGGAAATGGGCAAGAGTTCGGGCGGCTGTGTGTGGGTTTCCAGCCCCATAATAGTCGGTGCGGGGCCCTCGGGGCTCGCTGCAGCAGCGTGCCTCAAGGAGAGAGGCATTGCGAGCGTAATCCTAGAGAGATCCGATTGCATGGCCTCGCTGTGGCAAGGGAAGACATGCGGCCGCCTTCGGCTCCACCTGCCGAAGCCAGTCATCGTCTTCGGCAGTGGGTAAATTCACACCCTAGGTTTTGTTTTTTACCTTTTGGTCGTGGTCTTTATTCCTCACCAGATTCTTGAGCAAGTGGGTAATCATTTCATCAGAAACCCTGTGGAGATTACGTTGTGTGAGACGGGGGCTGCATTCATCGTTGAATCCGCTGAAGTTTTTACCTATGAGGACAAAGCTGCTGCCCACTTGAAGGTTTGTTATCAGCTCCTCTTTTGAAATAAAACATCTGGCCCGTGGCTGAAGTTAAAGTACATCATAGTTAAGTTTAGCTGAATGATCCGTAAGGCGCTTCTCAGATGATCTTCTTTAAATCGAAACTGCATTTTTGCTTAATTTCGCTTTAAATGTCTTGTGTCAAGTCCCGTGTAAACTTCTTGGGAAAGCACATCGGCCATCAATTTTTGTGAGAATGACATGTTTTCTCTAAGCCATTCTCGTTTTTTAACCTGAGTAATCTTTGGCTGAACTTGTCAACGCACTAGGTTATTGGGAGGATGACATGTTTTCAACCTTTTCTAAGTTCTACTTCGTAAACGTTGTTGAGAATAGATTTTAAACAGTGTCTATTTTTGAAGTGGAAACAACTTCTTTACCTCTTGTCATGATGAACTCCGCACATTCTCAAGTTACTGTATGATATTACTGATAGGGTGGTGCCAAGAAAATTGTCATTTCTGCCCCAAGCAACGATGCTCCCATGTTCGTTGTGGGTTTCAATGGGAAGGAATACACATCTGACCTTGACATTGTCTACAATGCTAGCTGCACAACCAACTGCCTTGCTCCATTAGCCAACAAGGTATTTTGGTGTCCAATTTGGTTAAGGGGATTGCATGAAATATTTGAGTTGGTTTTCTTCTGATACTCTCTGTCATCTTTGACATTTACCTGTTAGCTCATCAATGACGGATTCGGTATCATTGGGCCTCTTATGACCACTGTCCATTCCCTCATTGGTGAGTACTATGAGATTGCATTCATAAGTTGCTGAGCCATCAATTTTGGTTGAACTCTGTGGAACGTTAATTGATATACCTCTCATGTGATGCAGCCCCACAGAAGACTGTTGATGGAGCTGCTTCTTTTAACATTATCCAAAGAAGCACGGGAGCTTCCAAGGTACCAATAATCTGTGAATAGTGAATGCTTGTGCCCATCTCTTGATTGCATGGGGTAAATGTATATTTGTAAGGTTACTTGTTTACATCAATGTACTGTTTTCTGGTTTTAAGGCTATTGGGAAAGTGCTTCCGGCACTGAACGGGAAGTTGACTGGAATGGCTTTCCGTGTGCCGGCTGTTGATGTCTCAGTGGTTGACCTTACTGTGAGACTCGAGAACGCTGCTACTTACGATGAGATGAGGGCTGCAACCAAGTGAGATCCACAATGTTCCATGATTTTTTTTTTATTTGCCATCTCTCTTTCTCTGTCTCCCTAAAGACTTGCCTCAGAATCTAATTCTCATCTTAACATCTATGTCTGTCTTTCTCTAGGGGGAATCTTAGTGCGACATGGAGGGAGTTCTCGGTTACACTTATGATGATGTTGTATCAACCGACTTTGTAGGTGACAACAGATGAGTAGACTTTCATTATGTTAATCATGATGTGCTCTTGATTTATCCTCTTTAGTCCACTCTCTTTTCTTTTTTTTAATTTCAGACATTTCTCCCATGTAGTGAAGTCAGAGCGGTGCCTATTTTTTCTATGTTGTTGTCGCGCATAGCTTGGTTTTCTAACGGCGTGCATTTTGTCCAGGTCAAGTATATTTGTGCCCACTGTCTCTTCTTAAGGTCGAGTCATGCGTCGGTTGAACGGGGAGCGTGCTCCTGCGGTCATACCCTCGTTCTATTCAGAAAGTTTCAAAATTGCTCTTTTGGAAATACTCTTTAACAAGTGCTGAAATCATCTATGTTACTTTTTATTGGAAAAAGGGAGGTTATTTTCATAGTTTGTGTTAACTGCAAACTGACTGGCAACCTTTCCATGGTTCTTTTGCTAATTTGCAGTGGAACTTTAGTCTATTGGATTGTCTAGCTCCCTTGTTAATATGAGGATTTGTACTTTCTTTTTTTGCTTTTTTCTTTTATCTTTCTTTTTGCCTTACATGCTCTCTCTCTCTCTCTGCAAAGATGTCGATTACCAGCTGCTATTTCTTTTACTGTTGTTGTTGCAGCTCTCGTGTTATTGACTTGATCTGCCATATGGCCTCCGATCTGGGAGCATTTCTGGAGTGACTCGGATCTCGTTGGAGGGCTTTCTTTTCTTTGGCCCCCTTTTACTTGTTGATGGAATGTAATGCATTTTAAGGATTAGAGCGATACTTAAGGATTTTGACTTATTGTGACAGTTTCACCATGAGGGGTGACCGTTTTATGAGGAACTTATGTTCCCGTCCTTATTCTCCGAGCTATTTAAATGGAGTTAGTCTACCGATTTGGTCATTTTTTGGCTACATGTCGATGATTTTACTTACCATGGCAACAACCTTCTCAAGGGCTTGCGCCCTCGCACGAGGGTTCGGTTGTTTCGAATGGAGCCATTTTTCTGGGATGACGATCTTAATTTGTGGTCCAAGGCTACAATTTAAGGATGTCCCGGAAATCATAGAGGTATTTGGTACAGAATGTTCTGACTTGTGTGAATATTTCCAAATTAATGTCACACGGTTGTCCCGTAATTTTGATAACTTAGGGAATTGAAAGAATATTGTGTTGATTATATTTGATGTTGTATCTTTGTATTTTTTGTGTGAATAACAATCTAAGTTTTAAGAAATTGAAATTTTGTATAGGATCGTAATTTTGTATGTAATTTCTAGATCATATTATGACTCATGTTATTTCCACCCCCTTATTGAATTCTAACACCACCTATCTCATTGATTTGACTATATTATCCCTTAGGAGTCCCATTCTTGATTTAAGATTATTTCTTCCTCTTTTTCTTTTTCTTTTTCGTGTTTTGTTTTGTTTTATTTTTACTAGAGACGAAACTACCCATGCTTCCCTCAAACAGTATATGTTAAGATTGAATGTGGGACTTACTCTTGACTCAAGATTATTTCTCACATTCTTTTCTTCTTCTTTTTGAATTTTTTCCTTTTCTTCTCCATTTGGAGCAAAATTGTTGCTCCCATTTTCCAAAAAAAAAGTTTATTTAGCATATAGCTAACAAATTACTGTGTTAATGAGTTGATATTTCTTTTTTGTACTAGGAAACTATTATTCAAAAAATAACCTAAGCAAAAGTAAGAGTGAAAAGAACCATATACCAGTTTTATACACGTTTCGTTTAATCATAACATTAATATGTGACAATTACGTTGTAGTCCGCGTATATTAACTACTCTTTCAATTTTATTCAGTGAATGTAGTAGTCCAATAACCATTATTTTTCATGACATTATCGTACGATGTTTTAAAAGATACTTTCAAAAATATTAAAAATATGACAAAATTAAGCACATAAAAAATTCAAAACATCCATTATTATCATACAACTGCAGAAGAAAATGCTCCCTAAACATTATTACATAGAATACTATCTTCACCTTGATTACAAGTATAATTAACTGTTAATAAGAAATTATGCCAATTTTAATCGCATTATAAGACAACTCGTTGAAACTATTTGCAAATACATGATTGGAACTTTAGTCTATTGGATTGTCTAGCTCGCTAGTTAATATGGGGATTTGTACTTTCTTTTTTGCTTTTTGCTTTTATCTTTCTTTTGCCTTACATGCTCTCTCTCTCTCTCTCTCTCTCTCTCTCTCTCTCTCTCTGTGCAAAGATGTCGATTACCAGCTGCTATTTCTTTCTGTTGTTGTTGCAGCTCTCGTGTTATTGACTTGATCTGCCATATGGCCTCCGATCTGGGAGCATTTCTGGAGTGACTCGGATCTCGTTGGAGGGCTTTCTTTTCTTTGGCCCCCTTTTACTTGTTGATGGAATGTAATGCATTTTAAGGATTAGAGCGATACTTAAGGATTTTGACTTATCGTGACAGTTTCACCATGAGGGGTGACCGTTTTATGAGGAACTTATGTTCCCGTCCTTATTCTCCGAGCTATTTAAATGGAGTTAGTCTACCGATTTGGTCATTTTTTTGGCTACATGTCGATGATTTTACTTACCATGGCAACAACCTTCTCAAGGGCTTGAGCCCTCGCACGAGGGTTCGGTAGTTTCGAATGAAGCCATTTTTCTGGGATGACGATCTTAAATTGTGGTCCAAGGCTAGGATGTCCCGGAAATCATAGAGGTATTTGATACAGAACGTTCTGACTTGTGTGAATATTTCCAAATTAATGTCACACGGCTGTCCCGTAATTTTGATAACTTAGGGAATTGAAAGAATATTGTGTTGATTATATTTGATGTTGTATGTTTGTATTTTTTGTGTAGATAACAATCTCAGTTTTAAGAAATTGAAATTTTGTATAGGATCGTAATTTTGTATGTAATTTCTAGATCATGTTATGACTCATGTTATTTCCACCTCTTATTGACTTCTAACCCCACATATTTCATTGATTTGACTATATTATTCCTTATGAGTCCCATTCTTGATTAAAGATTATTTCTTCCCTTTTTCTTTGTGTTTTCTTTTGTTTTATTTTTACTAGAGACAAAGCTACCCATGCTTCCCTCGAACAGTATTTGTTAAGATTGAATGTGGGACTTACTCTTGACTTAAGATTATTTCTTACATTCTTTTCTTCTTCTTTTTGAATTTTTTCCTTTTCTTCTCCATTTGGGACAATTGTTGCTCCCATCTTCCAAAAAAAAAGTTTATTTAGCATATAGCTAACAAATTACTGTGTTAATGAGTTGATATTTCTTTTTTGTACTAGGAAACTTTATTCAAAAAAGAACCTAAGCAAAAGTAAGAGTGAAAAGAACCATATACCAGTTTTATATGCATTTCCTTTAATCATAACATTAATATGTGACAATTACGTTGTAGTCCGTGTATATTAACTACTCAACTTTCAATTTTATTCAGTGAATGTAGTAGTCCAATAACCATTATTTTTCATGACATTATCGTACGGTGTTTTAAAAGATACTTTCAAAAAAATTAAAAATATGACAAAATTAAGCACATAAAAAATTCTAAACATCCATTATTATCATACAATTGCAGAAGAAAATGCTCCCTAAACATTATTACATAGAAATACTAACTTCACCTTGATTACAGGTATAATTAACTGTTAATAAGAAATTATGCCAATTTTAATCGCATTATAAGACAACCCGTTCAAACTATTTGCAAATACATATTTCTTGTTGGTTCTAAATGCATCTGAATTTTCATAGAACCACAAATGAAAGAAAATCATTCTCTAAGTATGTACTGAATAGTAAGTTGCATATGCAAATTAATAAAAAAGATATTGTTTATTCAATTGCTTGGCTCTCCTCGATAATGCTACTCTCTTGAAAAAAATATTGTCCCTGAATGAGATAATTAAAGTTTTCAATTACATTAATAAGAGAGTAATTATTTATATAAAAAAAATTAGATATCAAGGAATAACTTTGAATGTCTATTCAACTACTTAGCGAGGAGGTATACTGGTTTTAGACATCTCTTTCACATGCAAAGCTTCAACTTCAAAAAAGCGACAATAAGTAGGATGTCCACACATATCACTCGAAGGAACATGATTGTGTGATGCATTCAATATTTTGAGTGACCATGATCTGTTTTGCTTTTTACAACAACGAATTTCAAAAGGACAATCAACCAACTAAGATCCAGTTTTTCTTTTCTAGCATGCAAATAGAAATATTAATACCAATCACGATAATTACCTTCCTATTGCAACCAAGAAGAACATATTTGTCTCTCTTTGATCTTTTTATAGAGACAACATAACCTTGAGCATAAAGATACGTCTGCACACTACTCAAAATATCCTCTCTCATTAGAAAATTATCTAGTAAAGTTTCAAATGAACTTCTTGACATGATTGATTGTTGTTCCCCCTTCATAGTTTCATCATCAAGAGATAATTTAAGCAATTTAGGTTTTCTTCAATATTGTCTTCCATAGTGATTGCACTACAAAAAATAATACAATAAAAGATGAATAGATTGTATATAACACATATGTCAACCAAAATATTCAATCAATGAATGATTCTTGTAAATCTATATAAAAAATCAAAGTCAAAAAAATTCACGATCATGATTCATCAGGATAATCTATGGAAGTAAAGTAAATAATTTGTAAATAAAACTAATAATCTTTTTACTTTGATATATGCTTGGTGCTTGCTCAGATTCCAACAATGGAGAATAAGTTCAGAAGAAAACAAACGTGAAGGAAGCATTGAGATGTAATGGGTATGGGAGAAGCAGCAATGGTGAAAAAAAGGCGGTTTGAAAGGGATGCGGGTAGTTTAGTCTTTTAGTAAATTGAAACAAAGGAAAACAAAGAAAAAAGGGGAAGAGATAATATTAGATTAGATCAAGAGAAGGATTCACACGGGATAATGTAGTTAAATCAATGAGATAGGGGTGTTAAGAGCCAATTAGGGGTAAAATAGCACTAGTCAAAATCATTTACGACTCAAAAGTATTTTAGTTGTGTGGGAGGACGATAAATTTTATTAACCCATAATCCGTAAGTCAAAAAAAAAAAGAAGTCGGAAAATGGGTAGAATGAAACCAGGAGACAAAATGAGAGAGGTTTTAGGATTCTTAAAAGGAAATGACACAAAAGTTTTGAATTTAGGGGGTGCACTTGTTTGGGAAAGTGTTTCTTGGAAATTTATTTTCCAAACTTTTAGTCATTTGGTTTGCAAAAATGACTGATTAATTGGAAACATTAGAAAAGTGAATTTTTAAATCTAAAGAGGTAAAAATTCTTTCCAGAATTGCTCATTTCAAATATTTAATATTTGAACATTTTTATTATTTATCTATTTTTTCCTTTTTTTTTTTTAATTTTCCTTTTTCTTCTTTTTGACTTGTCGCTAGCCATGACGAATGCCGACAATGGGCCATAGACGAGCTCAAATCTTGCCATTTTCGGGAGCTCGACCTTGTCGGCCCATGCATATGGTCGATAATTGGCTGTCGCGAGGCTCGGTGACTGATGGAGGGGGAAAAAAAGAAAAAGATAAAATAAAATAAAATTTAAAATTTTGAATTATTTTTTGTCATGAGATAAAGTCATAAAATTAAAATCACTTTTCAAAAGAGAACCAAATACCATAAAATATTTTTGGCCACATATCACCAAATAAAAGAAAACTATTACTTTCCTAAAAAATGATTTTTCAAAATTTTTTTGCTTTTATCATGAAATTTTTCCAAAAACAAACTCATCCTAAATAAGCAACCTTTCCGTAGCTTTTTTCTAATCTGTATTAAACTTCAGTTTGTTGGATTGTTGAGCTCCCTAGTTAGTACGGGGATGTATACTTTCCTTTCTTTTTTGCCTTACATGCGCTCTGTAATCATTTTGTATATGATGCCGCTTACATGCTGCTGTTTCTTTCTTTTCTTGCAGCTCCCGTCGTGTTATTGACCTGATCTGCCACATGGCCTCCGCTCCGTGAGCATTTCTGGACTGACTCGGATCTCGTTAGAGGATTTTCTTCTTTCCGTCCATCTTTCATTTCTCGATGAAGCTCTTTCATTTTTAAGGTTTATAGAGAGAGCTTTTTAATTTGAGTTCTTTCTACTAATTAATTATGGCAGGCTGGCAGCAATGTCGCCAGTCTAATGAGTCTCGTCCTCTATTCTCCCAGCAATATGAATGGAATTACTGTGCCCATTGTCATTTCGACGACTGACACCTTTTGTTATTTACTGTGCCGATTGTCATTTCGAGAACTGACACCTTTTATTACTTCTCTTTTAGTGAACAAACTAATGCTTCCATGATGTCCATCGGCTGTTTAGCCCATTCGTTAATCCTCCATTTTTTTGTTGCTCGCTGAATGGGTCGCCTTTGTTTTAGAATTTTTACGAGGAGATGTAGCTAAACTTTTGAATTTAAGGGGATTTTTCCTCATTGTACTTTTCTTTCTCTCCTCGGCGGCTCCTACACAGAGCAACATACAAATCCAATCATCTTTTGAGTCAACATGTACGGTTGCGTGGCGTCATCATAGATTTCACTAAGCTTAGCAGGGAAAATCAGTTAAAAATCTACATCGAAGCGCAAAAAATAACCAGATCAAAAGGCAAAGTACAGTTTAAATTACACTGCAAGTCCACTTTTGATGTCAGCCATGATAGTGAAAATTGGATTAAAGTAAGTTCTTAAACTGTTTTTTCTGAATTTGAAAACGTAAAATACGAGTATATTCCCACCTTATTAGAGAGGAAAAATATACAATTTAAAATGAGGGATATAAGGTATGCAGATATCGGCATGTAAAAATAAGAAATACAGTCCATATGAGGCGCCTTTAGTGGACGGACTATTGGTGGCGGTCCTCGTAAGTGGAAACGCTTTGGTGAAGACGACATTATCTTTGCTTCACTGTAAGTCCATGATTCTCCAATAAGCCCCAAGTTGAGGTCGAGACGACCAATATTCTGTGATTTGCAATCCGTGGCGTGCCCTCATTTACTATTAACCCAGTACAATTTGACACATATATGGTGACGCGGAAAGACAGAAATTAATCAAAAACCCCCAAATCCAAGTGGACTTCTCTCTTCCTCCTTCCATCTGCAGCCACGAACCTAACCTTCGCGCCTCCTTCTGCCATTGCCACAGCTGGAGTTGCTGGGGTCGCATCTCTCTAACTCGGTCGTCTCCTCCACCAGTGCCTCACTTCCAAATCTGGCAGCAGGGGACTGGATTTGGTCAGAAGAGAATCCATGGCTGAAGCACTCAACACTAAATCCATGGACTGAAAGTGTGCAGGTTGGTTTGTCACGGGACGACCAAAACAAAAAACGAAAACGATTGTGTAGAACCAGCTCCATTTGCGCCAGCTCTGGAGCCTTGGCCACGAGTGACAATGTCTTGTTTACACACGACGACGGAGGGGGTGACGTGAATGTCGGTGAAGTCCAGAGTTGGAACCGTCGTCGCTCCGGCCATGGCTCGAGATCTGGAAGTTCAGCTAGATTCAGAGTCTTGGCCGCGAGACGGAGGGATAAACACGGAGGTTGGCGCTCAGATCTGTGGACGAGAGGCCGTCCATGGCCGACCGCTGCTCTGCATCTCCATATACATGGACGAGCGCTCGCGGTCAAGGCTTAGCCGCCAGGACGAGGAAAGGGTGGACAGGGAGGTTGGCTTGGACGTGACGATGGACCGTCACTCAACAACCAGATAGAGATGTGGTCTACTGCTCAACAGCTTTGAGCTCGAGTCTTGGCTCGTCCATGGCTGCCGGCGTCGAGCTCAATAGCTTTGCCGTGGACCATGGTGGCCATGGTGGGGCGGTGGCTCAAGGATGGTGGCGGCGGTGGCTTGGGCGGTGGAGATATCCTAGCCTAGGCGAAGCGGAGGTTGAAGATGGAGAAGTAAAAGAGAAAAAAATTGATTTTTGTAATTTCTATGTCAGTATCCATGTGTCAAAATATAATTGGATATTAGTAAATAAGCGCTGCCATGTCAACCGTGACACTTGCAAACTACTGGGTCATACGGTTGGGACCCACATCTTTGAACTATTGGCATCGAGTGGGCTCAGCTACGCCCGATCCAAGTAAGGATTCTCGAGTCGGCCCAACAAACGGTGCACAGCGATCCGTAACGCGTTGGCACAAAGGCTTCGTTGATTGAAGGAAAAATTTCGAATAAGAGCCGGAAATGGATCGTTTTCTTAAAAAAAGGGTCTAGAGTAGACATTATTTCAAACGAAAGCTTGAAGTAGCTAAAACAGCCGTAAGTAAATAAGGGCCTCAACTTGCTAGCTGGCCAAATCTTGGTCGGACGATTTTTTCCGGAGACTAAAATTGGGGCACTTTTGTCCAACACCAGCAATTGGGTAAAAAATTGGCCCCAATTTGAATCGGGACTAGGGTTTTTGTTCAATCTTTCAAATTTTCTTACTTCTCCTCCTCGCTGCTCAAGGAAATCGCTCTCGCCCTCTCCTCATTGCTCCTCGCAAGCTTCAGGAAGGTGCCATTCTTGTGCAAATTCAGAGAGAAAGTTCCGACCGAAAAAAAAGAGAGAAAATGGAGTATGTCTTTGGGTTCTGATTTTATCAGCAAATTAATTCGATGATCACACGCCCACCTGGTCGTCTTCAATGCTGCATCACACAACAATACAAGAATCTTCTGAATTTTTAATTCTGAAATCAATTGGTCCAAGCTTATGTATTTTTGTATCAATTTATATGTTGGATTCTTTGTAAGAATTAATTACAAGGGTCGGGTGCAATTTGAAGTTAGAGCTTTTATCTAATCAGAAGTCATGTAACGGTTGGCTGGTCGCAGGCTCCATATCGCCAATTCGTTGCCAAGGCAGAAAAAATTTATGAGATTTTTTCCTAGCTCTAGATCAACATGAACAGCCCTCTCGGAATCGTACGTTGAATCGATTTGACTATGCTTTGAAGCCCGACTCGAACACAATATGGCTAATGATAAGAAACTTGAGTGATGGTCTATCATACAGGTCAGAAAAACTTTGCGCTGTGTGGTTGGCGTGCAACTACTGGTGATAAGAACTCCTGTGAAGTCATCGCTGGGCTCTTGCGAAGATCAAGATTGATTGAAGCCGAATTTCAACAAAGCAAAAGAGAGAGAAGATGTTATCGGGAGGACTAGTAATTCATGGGTGACAATGTAATCCATTTTGGGATGTGATTGGTTGTTGTAGCTGTATTTTTGGTGGTAGAATGGGCTGTGATTAATGGGATGTTTAATTGTTTTGTAAACTCATTTGTTGTCTACTTTTTTTGCAGAGCAAATAGTTAAGTTAATGAATCAAGTGTTTAATGATGAGTTGGTTAATGATGGTTGCTTTGACCATTTATTCTTGCTGTTGAGTTGATAATATTGGTTGATGAGTTGTTGATGATTGTTTAATGATGAGTTGGTGACGACGGTTGCTTGGCCAGATGCTTGCTATGATCAATGGATGTTTCATATACTATTGTTGGCCAAATGCTTGCTGCTAAAAATTTTGGAAAGCAACACAATACTTTCCGTGTTAAAGACACTATACAGCACTTATCCGCGCAGACAGTGCTATGCATTTCAGATATGTTGCTGGGGTGATGCCAAATGATGGAAAAGGCACAACTTAAAGGAAGGCAAAGCAGACTAAAAGCAATACATTAACTTATCGTGATTCACATTGTTTGATATAAAAGGAAAACATCCCAACATGAGAAATCTTCCTAACACAGCAAGCCTATACATACTTTTAACTTCAAAATGCTTATACAAACACATCTATATCAACTAATAGTGAAAAAAAAATGTCTTGTTGCTCTTGCTATGCTAAAAACTTTTCTCTTCTACCACTTTCATGTTGTGGCCTTTACGTCCTCCTCTTTACCTATAGTCAGACAAAAATAAATAAATCAACTAGTCAAGACAATATCAAGTGCAAAAGGAGTAGTTTTAGGACAAATTCAAAGATAAGACAGATAATTGCATCATTTTCCTCCCCATAGATGTCAATTAGCATGAAATATAGCCAAAAATTGAGCTTGACCTGAGATAAGATAATGGAGCTGCCTTCAGGAGCAAACAACTTCTCATTCTTCATCTTCTTTATGATCACTTTGGTGAAAATTTTCACGTGGTACTGCAAATCGGAAGAAACTCCGAACCAAATTTGGCATGTCCACTCCCTGTAAGAGAACTGTGGAAGAGCATAATTTATCTTGAATGGTGAATTGTTAGTCCAAAACGTGATGTACGGTACCTCTCCAATATGGGAAGCCCCTGCACAGATCACCATCGTAAGAAGTGATAGGTAAAGTCTAAAGAGGAAAATGTGTAGCAAAATCATATCATTCCATTCAGCTTCTATGAATGGACCGACAATTAGCATTGCATACATTCCTAGCGCAACAATCATTTTAATGGATTCAACCAAATCATATTCCCATTGAAATTGCACTGCAATTTTAGCTCAAATTGCATAACATCTTAAATCCTAAAAACAGCTCATGAAATAGGAAAAGCAGCAAAGCTAAAGTGTTACTTCACCCTGTGGTTCATGAATATTCCAAAAGACATGAAGAATCAATCACATTGAGACCACCTTCTTCGCCTTTTGTAGAATGTATCCCCACATCTAGTCCAAAACAAAATTGCATTTGTTAGTTATGAAATAGAGCGAAAGAGCTTAGAATAAACAAAAGATAAGTGCATGAGATTTACCTCAAGGGTACTATGTGGGTGATTGCAGTCAACGTGATTTGTGGCCATGACAATAGCAATGTCCAGGTCCTACAAAGTTCAATAGCAACACATATCAGCTCAGCAACTCAAAAAATTTGAGAACCAAAGGTTCAAAATTCAAAATTCCAGAAACAACTTAATTAATTCTACAGCAACCTTCATAGTGGAGATCACTGTAATTGAATGGTCAGCTCCAAATCAGAGACTACACCAACGACCCAAACTTTTCTTCCTGGAGATCAAACACTGCATTTCTTCAATGAGACGGAGTGATCAAGTATCGTGATAAGCTCGCTATCACAATCACTAAGAGCTGACACCAAAAACTCCATCATTCGATCAAGACAGAGGTGAACCAAATGTGCATGACTCCACATAAAGAAACATTTCTAACAATCAAAATGCTTGATGGAAACCGTGGAAAAGTGAAGACTGCATAACGGAATTGCCAGTGACTTGATCAAGCAGTGAAGATCCAGATGGAGAGCCGAAGCTGACAAGGCCCGAGAAGCACACATGCAATTCTAAGGATTGGCAAATCGAAAATGGAACCAAAATCAACAACGGAGTTGAAGCTTGTGAACGACGGAACCTAGCAAAGAAGGGACGACAGCAGACAATGGTCTGAAGCTTACGAGGAGCAATGAGGAGAGGGTAAGAGTGATTTGCTTGAGCAGCTAGGAGGAGAAGAAAGAAAATTTGAAAGATTGAATGAAAACCCTAGTCCTGATTCAATTTGAGGCCAATTTTTTACCCAATTGCTGGTGTTGGACAAAAGTGCCCCACTTTTAGTTGCCGGAAAAAATCTTCCGGCCAAGATTTGGCCAGCTGGCAAGTTGAGGCCCTTATTTGAGACTGTCTTAGCCACTTTAGGCCTTCATTTGAAACAACGTCCACTCTAGACCCTTTTCTATAAATGACCCCACTTCGGGCCCCTTATTCGAAATTTTCCTCGAATCAACAATGACTCTTCAACAGTGTTGTATAGATTAATGAATCCAGTCATTAAAAAAGGATTGCATGCTCAGAACTCAGAAGTCATAAATGAAGAAATGATACAACTTGAGGGTTCAAACTTCACAGAAAGAAACACACATTTGAAATTTACACTGTACGTAATATGTAAAAATTGAAAGAGAGGCCTTCTGCCATGGAGCTTGCTGCCTTCCAACCTCTGCTTAGGATACATTTAGTTCAGTTATTTCAAAAGATTTTGTCACTCTAACATCCTTTGTAAAAAAGTTAAGCCGTTTGGTTAATTTTTTTAGACCACTTTGGGGAAATGCCAGCATTGACAAAGTTGAAAGCCCTAGACATGTAAGACCGGCTTTGAGCTTTAATTAACTTGACTTGGACAAAATGCATGTAGCTAGAAAATCGAGCTGTGTACAACAACAAAGAAAATTCAGGCATCTATCAGACTCCTCCACATGGGAGAAATCGTCTTAAATTTAAAAAACAAAAAGTGGATTAAAGAGGACAAATCAAGAGCATATAATGATTAACATAATGAAAGTCTACTCGCCTGTTGTCACCTACAAAGTCGGTGGATACAACATCATCATCATCATCATCATCATCATCATCAGTGTAACCAAGAATTCACTTCATGTTGCCCTCAGATTCCTCCCTAGATAGAGACGGAAAGAGATAATAAGATGAACATTAGATTGTAAGGCAGGTCTTTTTGGAGACAGAGAAAGAGAGATGGGCCTAAAAAAAACACTTTATGGAACAATGTGGATCTCACTTGATAGCAGCCTTTATCTCATCGTAAGTAGCAGTCTTCTCGAGTCTCACGGTAAGGTCAACCCCTGAGACATGATCACACAGAAAGCAAATCCAGTCAACTTCCTATTTAGTGCCGGAAGCACCTTTCCAACAGCCTGAAAACCAAAAATCAGTACTAGGGATAATGTTAAAAGAAGCAGCTCTGCCACCTCTCCAGTCCTTCGTGGATGGTCCATCAACAGTCTTCTGTGTGGCTGCATCACATGAGAGGGATATCAATTAATGTCCCACACAGTTCAACCGAAATTGATGGCTCAGCAACTAATGAATGCAATCTCATAGTACTCACCAATGAGGGAATGGACTGTGGTCATAAGAGCCTCAACGATACCAAATCTGTCATTGATGACCTAATAGGTAAATGTCAAAGATGACAACAAAGAGTGTCAGAAGAAAACCAACTCAAATGATTCGTAAATTCCCCTGAACCAAATTATACTCGAGAATACCTTGCCTGGCAGTTGGTAGTGCAGCTAGCATTGGAGACAATGTCAAGGTCAGGTGTGTATTCCTTCTCATTGACACCCACAACAATCATGGGTCTTGTGACCCATATGACCTAGAAATTACATACAAAATAACGACGGCATACAAAATTTCATTTGTTTAAAACTAAGATTGTTATTTACACACGAAAAATACAATGATACAGTATCGAATTTATATGAATCAATACGTCATTTCAGTACACTAAGTTATCAAAATCACGAGACAATGGTGTGAAATTTAACTTAGAAATTTCAAGCATTCTGCACCAAATACCTCTATGATTTCCAGGACACCCTTAAATTGTAGCTTTACACTACAAATTAAGACCATCACCCCAAAAAATGGCTCCATTTGAAACAACCGAACCCTTGTGCAAGGGCTCGAGCCCTCGAGAGGGTTGTTGCCATGGTAAGTAAAATATCGACATTGCTGCGAAATAAATGACCAAATCTGTAGACTACACTCCATTCACATAACTTGATTATTAAGGACAACATAAGTATCTCATGAAATGGTCACCATCAGGGTTATTCCGTCTAACATAATCGTCTCATGAAACAGTCACCCATCATGAGGATAATCAGACTGGGTCATAACCCTCAGGCACCACTCTATGTATTACATTCCATCAACGAGTAAATGAGAGCTGGAAAAAAAAGAAAGCCCTCTGACGAGATCCGAGGCAGTCCAGAAGTGCTCACAGAATTGAGGCCACTTGCACAGCTGCAAGAAAAAAAGAAAAAAGAAATAGCAGCATGTAAGACTCACCCATGCAAGCGCGCGCGCGCGCAGAGAGAGAGAGAGAGAGAGAGAGAGAGAGAGAGAGCCTGTAAGGTTAGAAAAATTAGGCATACTCATGTTAACTAGGGAGCTCAACAATCCAATAGACTAAAGTTCAACTGCTAATTAGCAGAAAAAAACCCTGGAAAGGTTGCTAGTTAAATTGCAGTTACCACAAGCTACGAAAATAACCTCCCTTTTTCCAATAAAAGGTAGCATAGATGATTTCAGCACTTGTTAAAGAGTATTTCCGAATGAACAAACCTTCTGAATAGAACAGGGTTAGAATAAGGGCGCAGGCTGCATGTTCAACCAACGCATGACTCAACATTAAGAAGAGAAAACAGGCGCAATTCTTTTTCAAACAACTACAGTACAAGAGGACGGGAAGGATTTTTACCTGTAACCCCATTCATTGCATACCAAGAAACAAGCTTCACAGAATTCGGGCTCAGGGTAGTTCCAGCCTTCGCATCAAAGATACTTGACCTGGACAAAATGTATGCAGTTAGGAAACTAAGCTATTTACAACAACAGAGAAAACTCAGGCATTGATCAGACTCCACTACATGGGAGAAATCATTGGAAATTCAAAAATGAGTGGATTAAAGAGGATAAATCAAGAGCACATCACGATTAACATAATGAAAGTCTACTCACCCATTGTCACCTACAAAGTCGGTTGATACAACATCATCATCAATGTAATCAAGAATCCCCTTAAACTTGCCCTCAGATGCCTCTCTAGAGAGAGACAGAAACAGATAATAAGATGAGAATTAAATTGTAAGGGAAGTCTCAATGGAGACAGAGACAGATGGGCCAAAAAAAAGAAAAGAAAAAAATTCAAGGAAAATTGTGGATCTCACTTGATTGCAGCATTGATCTCATCGTAAGTCTTCTCGAGTCTCACAGTAAGGTCAACCACTGAGACATCAACAGTAGGCACCCGGAAAGCCATTCCAGTCAACTTCCCATTTAGCGCCGGAAGCACTTTGCCAACAGCCTGAAAACCAAAAACCAGTACATGTATGTAAACAAGGAACCTTACAAATACACATTGACAACCACAAAACAGGATTTTGCACACTTGAGCAGAGCAACCAAGAGATGGGCAGTAGTATACATGATTCACGGATTATTAGTACCTTGGCAGCTCCAGTGCTACTAGGGATGATGTTAAAAGAAGCAGCTCTGCCACCTCCCCAGCCCTTCATTGCTGGTCCATCAACAGTCTTCTGTGTCGCTGCATGAGAGGTATATCAATTAACGTTCCACACAGTTCGACCAAAATTGATGGCTCAGCAACTGATGAATGCAATCTCATAGTACTCACCAAAGAGGGAATGGACAGTGGTCATAAGAGCCTCATCAATACTGAATCCGTCGTTGATGACCTAAAAGGTAAAAGTCAAAGATGTCAAAGTGTCAAAAGAAACCCAACTCAAATGTTTTGTACAATCCCCTTTGACCAAGTTAGGCACCAAAATACCTTCTCATTGACACCCGCAACAAACACGGTAGCACCCTCACTCACTGCAACAACGACGACCTTCTTGGCACCACCCTAACAGTCAAAAGACTACAGCAACTTGAGAAAGTGCAGAGTTTATCATGACAAGAAGTTGGGTCCACTTCACAAACGAACATGGTTGTAAAATCTTTTTTATTTTTTTTCGACTAGGTTCACGAAGTAGAACTTAGAAAAGGTTGAAAACATGTCATTCTCCCAATGAACTAGTGTTTTGACAAGTTCTGCCATAGATTACTCGGGTTAGAAAACGAGAATGGCTTAGAGAAAAAACTAAAGATTCTAAAATGTCCTTATAAGCAATTTTGCAAATTCAACTTGAATAAATATGGGGCAGAGACAAAAAGTGATGGCCAATATTCTTTCGTAAGAAGTTGACAAGCAACTAAAGGCAACTTAATTAAAATGAATTTAAGCGAAAAATCAGTTACAATTTGAAGAAGATCATCAGAGAAGCACCTTACTGATCGTACCATTAAACTGAACTACAATGTGCTCTTAACTTCACCAACAAGCCAGATGCTTTATATTAAAAGGGGAGGCAGACAACAAACCTTCAAGTGGGCAGCAGCTTTGTCCTTGTCGGTGAGAACTCCAGTGGTTTCAACAATGAATTCAGCCCCAGTCTCACCCCATGGGATCTCCTCAGGGTTTCTGATGAAATGATATCGACTGTTAGATATCTCGCTTGCTTAACAATCCAATGAGGAATAAAGATCACAGCCAACAACTAAAAACAAAACTAAGGGTGTGAGTTTACCCAGAGCCACCAAAGAGAACGGTGTTAGAGTCCTGGACCTTGAGCTCGTGGTGCTTCCACTGACCATGAACACTGTTGTACTCGAACATATAGGTCTGGACAAATTCCATACAACAAGACCACCGGTTAGCAGATGCTGATGTCCAAAGCATAGTTATATGCCAAAAGCATGTCACAGACAAGCAGCACGAGATCTTATCACATTCTAGTCAGTCTACTAACATAGTTTCCAACCAAACTTAATATGACAGCACAAAATCTAGCAGAAGCCTGATTTGACAAAATTCAATCCATCGCTTAAGGGAGATAAAATCTTGAAAATAATTATTGAGTGCTAAACAACCAGATGTAGAAATCTCACTAAACCGGACGAAAGCAACACAACTCCTCTACAGGCCACTCCAACCTCACATGAGACTCCTATCACAAGCAGTAGCAGAAACCGATCAAAACCGACCGATCTCAAGACTAATTTGACTACAAGCTCGTCCATTCAACGAGTTCATAGCGACCATCGCGTATGTAGCATCACGACGCAGCACACAAACACGCGCACACGCATTCGCGCACGCATGGACAAGAGAAGCAGAAATACCATGTCGTCGGTGGTGCGGAAGGGGTCGTTGACGGCGACGAGCTCGACGTCGTCTCTCTGGAGCGCGACTCTGGCGACCCAGAGGCCGAGGCTGCCGAATTCTTGGCACCAAAGAAATGCGATCAAGAACAGCCACGATCAGAGCAAACCCAGAAAAGAGAAGTATCGACAGACACAGCAAAGATCACATCACATACCCCCGGCTCCGATCTTGATCTTTCCCATTGGGAATCGAGATAAGCAAAGAACCGAAAACGAGAGAGAAGCGGTCCGCGGGAGAGAACAGATAGACTCAAGTACAAGGAGAAACGCATACGGGAGAGTTAGAGAGGCGAATGAGCGAGACCCTTTTTTCATAGCAGAGCCGTTGCAAATTGGGTAGTCGTAAATACGTCGCTCCGCCAGGAAGAACTATCCACAAGAGAGAGAAAGAGAAGTTCCACAAGAGAGAGAAAGAGAAGCGGTCCGCGCGAGACAACAGATAGACTCAATTCAGAGCCAACCTTTCTAATAGTAGGAGCCGTTGCAAAAGTTGGGGAAATTTCATAGTAGAAGAGGAGTGGAGACGTAAACCAAATAACAACACGTGGCGTGCTTCTTCCTTCAATATGGGGAAATTTGTAAAAAGGCCCCGAAGTGGCCATATTATCCCAAATAAAGACTCAAATTGAATTTTATTTCAAATAAAAATTTAGGATGCGTTTGTTTCAATAAAAATAGTTTATTGGAAAATGTTTTCCGGATTGTCTGTTGTTTATTTTTCCAAAAACGATTTGGTCAATGGAAAATAATTTACAGTCAATATAAATATTATGTATTATTTTAGGAAAATAAATTCTTGTGCATAGGAATGGAAAAATATTTTCTTTCTTTATGAGATCTTTGGATCCTTCCCTTTTTGTTAGTTCAAATGTTATTTAATCATTTTTCAAATGCAATCCAAATGTTTGAAAACATTTTCAATTACATATCATCAAACACAAGAAAACTAAATCATTTTCATGATTTCTGAAAAATATTTTTCAAAAATGGTACGATTTCCGCGAAACAAACGCACCCTTAAAATGTCATTATTTTCTCAAATAAGGGTTTAAAATGACTATATCTGTTTCAAGGGTATTTTTCATAATTTATTGTTTTCTCTTTTTCCTTTTCCTTTTTTTTTTCTTTTGGTTCATCTTCTTCATTGCCGGTGGTCAGGCCATGAGTGAAGCCCATAGAGGATTGGCAAGGGTCGCCCTTGCCCGATCCAGCAAAGGCCACCCTCACCGACCACAGGTGAGATGACCCTCCCCTTGGTTGAGGCTGCCCCTCCCGTTCACACACGAGGTTGACCCTTGCCAACCGCAGGTGAGAGTCGACCTAGCTTAGGGCCAGTGAGGACAGGACGATCCTCGCCTCGCGGCAACTTGTGAGGTCAGCTCTCGCTAATCATGGGCGAGGCCAACCCATGCTAGATTGTTGTCCCATGGCCGGTGAGGGCCAACCTTGCGAGTGGCTATGAGGCGAGGGTTGTCCTACCCTCACCAACCCCAGGCGGGGCTAACTTTTGTTGGATCTAGTGAGGGCCAGCCTCCCCTAGGGCCAGGGTCACCTCGCCCACCCCTTTATGGGCTTCGTTGGTGTCAACTGCCCGTTGACAACGAAGAAAATGAACAAAAACAAAAAGGAAAGCAAAAAGAAGAAAAATTGGCAAATGATGAAAATGCCCTTAGTCGACCAATGATCGGCGATGTTAAGTCTTATTTAAAACAATCAGAAACCACTTCGAGCTTTAATTTAAAAAATTAAGGATACTTGATATCCTTTTTTGTAATTTTCCCTCCAATTTATTTACGTATTTTCTTCTTTTCTTTCTTTTGAATTTTGGCGCATTCCATGAATGGAAATATCGAATACGTTTAATAGAGAATTTTTTTTTGCTGTGCACAAAATTTCATTCAGGTAAACGAAACCCCATTTTATATAATTACAAGTGATATATTATCGAATAATTATTCAATAATACATGCAAATATTACCGCAATTTGAAAATTCGTTTGTCACATTAGCGGTTTGTACGCTATTTATTTAATGCGGTGGGCAGCCGTGATTTGTTTGAAATTTGCTTTATGCTAAGGGCGTATTCTCTGTCCTCTTTCATTTTTTCCTTTTTTTTTTTTTCAAATTACTTATTTCTTCGATTGACCGTCCATCGTTACAAGTGAGGTGTCCTGAAAAAATTTTCAATCTGCAAAAATTTTGATAAGTAAGATTTATATAAATTGTTCACAATTTTTTGGAATTTAGAATATTTCTTTTATTTTACAGGGGTAGGTCAAAAAGAAAGAACATGTTCGAGAAGCGGAATCTTTACAGGCGGGATTCCCCGAATGCTGCAACTCATCGTTCCCAAAGCGTGCTGTAGTAATACTAATGGGTCAATCCGCACGGGAAATTGATCCCCACGCTAACTCTAAGCGCGTGTCGTACATTTCCGCACGGACTCCGCTCGCCTCCAGTCGAAGTTCACGGGCTCGGCGCGTGTCCGCGATAGGCACGACGGTCCTTCCGTGACCAGCGGCTCAAACAGAGTCCCGCTTTGATCGAACCATAAGAAAATATCATTTCTTAATTAATTAAGAAATTCTAAACCGCTGATGCTCAAACGGCTCAAACGGAGTCCCGCGGCGAGCATTGATTAGTCATTGGGTTTGAGACGCCTTAACCGATGATGCTCAGTTTGACTTGATAGACAGTGCGGCTGAGAGAAGCATCTGAAATTTTAAATAAAGATCCGTAATGTGGTTATTTTCTCAAATAGATTCCAAATAAGAATTTAAAATATTATTATTTTCTCAAATAAAAATTTAAAATATATATTAATTTTCAATAATACTTAATGATAATTTTAAACAACGATCTGAAAAAAATAAAGACACTTTACACTCTTATTTAATATAAGGTTGATTTCAAATGTTTATGGGCTATTAAAATTCTTATTTGGAATTTTCTCTCAAGAAATTGGACTCCGGCTCTTCTCCACGCGAGCCCCTCTTCTCTCAACGACGCCGTCTAGCGAGGGGCTCGTCAGCGATATACTGCGCCCTTGCGGTCAATGCGTCTCTCTGTGTGCGTGAGGTCTATCCGTTCGATCCTTTTTTTTTTTTTTTTTTTTTTGGGGGGGGCGCCTCTTTTATCTCGTTTTCGATTCTTCGCTCATCTCGATTCTCAATGGGAAAGGTCGAGATTGGGACGAACGGTATGTGATTATGATCTCTGCTGTGTCCTGTCGAATGCTTCTCTTTTCTATATTTGCCCTGATCGTAGGCTTTCTTTTGGTGGTAAGGACTCGGCAGGATCGGCCGCTTGCTCGCCGGAATCGCGCTCTAAGGAGACGAGGTCGAGCTCCTCCTCGTCAACTACCCGTTCGTCACCCCTGACTTCATGGTACTTTTGTTTCGCTCGTCCGTGCGCGTGTACGTGTGTGTTCGTGTGCTGCGTCGTGATAATCTCAAAGTAGTTTTGAGATCGGTCGGTTTTGATCGGTTTCTGGTACTACTTGTGATAGGAGTCTGATCTGAGGTCGGAGTGGCCTGTAGAGGAGTTGCGTTGCTTTCGTCCGGTTTAGTGAGATCTCAACATCTGGTTGTTTAGCACTCAAAAATCATTTTCAAGATTTTATCTCCCTTAAGCGATGGATTGAATTTGTTGAATCGGGGCTGTTGCCAGATTTTGTGCTATGATATTAAGTTCGGTTGGAAATTATGTTAGTAGACTCTACTGGAATGTGATATATCTCGTGCTGCTTGTCTGTGACATGCTTATGTCATATAAAGTATGCTTTGGAGATCAGCATCTGCTGACCGGTGGTCTTGTCCTGAAACTGTCCAGACCCATGTGTTCAAGTACGACAGTCTTCGTGTTCAATGGAAGCACCACGAGCTCAAAGTCCAGGACTGTAAGACGGTTTGCTTTGGTGAGAAGCCATTCACTGTCTTGGGTATTTGGTAAACTCACACCCTTTATTTTTGTTTTTAGCTTTTGGTCGTGATCTTTACTCCTCATCAGATTCTTGAACAACTGGGTAATCTAATGGTTGATATTGTTCCATCAGAAACCGTGAAAAGATCCCATGGGGTGACATTGGGGCTGACAAATTTATTGTTGAATCCACTGGAGTTTTCACTGATAAGGTTGAAGCTGCTGCCCACTTGAAGGTTGGTTATCTGCTCCTCTTTTGATATAGAGCATCTGGCCTGTGGCTGCAGTTAAAGTACCTCATAATTAAGTTTACCAGTATGATCCGAAGGGTGCTTCATCGATTGTACGAAACATTTGAGTTGGTTTTCTTCTGACAATCTGTCATCTTAGACTTTTACCTGTTAGGTCATCAATGACAGTTTTGGTATTGTTGAGGGTCTTATGACTGCTGTCTATTCCATTAATGGTGAGTACTATTAGATTGCATTCATAAGTTGCTGAGCCATCAATAATGTCTTCTTTTGGTTGAACCGTGTGGAATGTTAATTGATATACCTCTCATGCAATGCAGCCACACAGAAGAATGTTGATGGACCATTGATGAAGGACGGGAGAGGTGGAAGAGCTGCTTCTTATAACATTATCCCAATCGGCAGAGGAGCTGCCAAGGTATTAATAATAAAATGAATGCTCATGCCCATCTCTTGATTACTCTGCTTAAGTGTGAGGTCCTGTTTGATGGTGGTCAATGTGTATATTTTTAGGGTTACTTGTTTACATCCATGAACTGATTTTTCGGTTCCAGGCTGTTGGGAATGTGCTTAGGGTGCTAAACGGGAAGTTGATTGTAATGGCCTTCTGTGTGCCTACTGTTGATTTCTCAGTGGTTGACCTTACTGTGAGACTCGAGAAGGCTGCTACTTATGATGAGATCAAGACTGCAATCAAGTGAGATCCACAATGTTCCATGAATTGTTATATCCATTTCTCTTTCTCTGTCTCCCTAAAGACTTGCATTACAATTTAATTTTTGTCTTAATATCTGTTTCTCTCTCTCTCTCTCTCTCTCTCTCTCTCTCTCTCTCTAGGGAGGAATCTGAGGGCAACATGAAGTGAATTCTTGGTTACACTGATGATGATGTTGTATCTACCGACTTTGTAGGTAACAGGTGAGTAGACTTTTATTATGTTAATCATGATTTGCTCTTGATTTGTCCTCTTTAATCCGCTCATTTTTAATTTCAGACAATTTCTCCCATGAAGTGGAGTCTGAAAGATGCCTAAATTTTCTCTGTTTTCGTACATAGCTTGGTTTTCTAACTGCATGCATTTTGTCCAGGTCAAGTATATTTGATGCGAAGGCTGGAATTGCTCTGATCCCGAACTTTGTGAAGCTTGTCTCTTGTTGGTATATGACACTGAATGGGGCTACAGGTAAAAATTATTCCTGTCCTTTTGTACTATAGTTACTTGAAACTGTGCCAGATTTCTCTTCTTAAAGTCGAGGCATGCGTTGGTTAAACATGAAGCGTGCACCCTCTTTCTACCCCCCTTTTGTTCAGAAAGGGAATTGTTCATTTGGAAATACTCTTTGGCAAGTGCTGAAATCATCTATGTTACCTTTTATTGGAAAAGGGAGCTTATTTTCATAGCCTGTGGTAACTGCTATTCAAATAGCAACATTTCCATGGTTTCTTGCTAATTTGCAATAGAACTTTACTCTATTGGATTGTTGAGCTCCCTAGTTAATGAGGGATTGAGGATATTTACTTTCTTTCTTTTTTTCTCTATTTTTTCTTTTTCTGCCTTACATGCTCTCTCTCTCTCTCTCTCTCTCTCTCTGCGCACAGGTGATGCTTACATGCTGCTATTTCTTCTTTCTTTTTTTCTTGCAGCTCTTGTGTTATTCACTTGATCTGCTACATGGCCTCCATTGTGTGAGCATTTCTGGACTGTCTCAATTCTCATTAGAGGGCTTTCTTTTTTCTTGCCATCTTTTACTTGTTGATGGAATGTAATGCATTTTAAGGATTAGAGCAATGCTTTTGGATTTCAACTCATTATGGCAGTGTCACCATGGTGGGCAACTGTTTTATGAGAAACTGATGTTCCCGTCTTTATTCTCTGAGCAATTTGAATGGATAGTCTACCAATTTGGTCATTTTTTCTCGCTACATGTTGATTATTTTACTTACCATGGCAACAACCCTCTCAAGAGCTCGAGCCCTCACACGAGGGTTAAATTGTTTTAAATGGTGCCTTTTTTCTGGGATGATGGTCGTAATTTGTGGTGTAAGGCTACAAAGGAAGTCCTGGAAATCATAGTGGTATTTGGCCTTTGACTTGTGTGAAAATTTCCAAGTTAATTTCCCATGGCTATCATGTGATTTTGATAACTTAGGGAATCGAAAGAATATTTTGTTGATTCATATGAATTCGATGTCATATCATTGTATTTTTCCTGTGTAAATAACAATTTTAGTTTAAGAAATTGAAATTTTGTATGCGATTGTAATTTTGTATGTAATTTCTAAATCATATGGATCATAAGACCCATGTTCGTTCTAGGTGTCAATGAGAAGAATAACACACCTTAACTTGACATTGTCTCCAATGCTAGCTCCACTAACAACTGCCTTGCTCCATTAGCCAAGGTATTCTGGTCTTTAATTTGGTCAAGGGGATTGTACAAAGCATTTGAGTTGGTTTTCTTTGACACAGTCATCTTGGACTTTTACCTGTTAGGTCATCAATGAGAGATTTGGCATCCTTGAGGGTCTTATGACCACTGTCCATTCCATCACTGAACGAGTACTATCAGATTGCATTTGTAAGTGCCATCGACAATTTCTTATTTTGGTTGAACTGTGTGGAACGTTAATTGATATACTTCTCATGTGATGCAGCCACGCAGAGGACTGTTGATGGACCACCGATTTAGGACTGGAGTGGTGGCGGAGCTGCCGCTTCTAACATTATCCCAAGCAGCACAGGAGCTGCAAAGGTACTAATAATCTATGAACATTGAATACTTGTGTCCATCTCTTGATTGCTCTGCTTGAGTATGCAGTCCTGTTTTTTTTGTGGTCAATATATATCTTTGTAAGGTTGCTTGTTTGCCTGTACTGGTATTTGCTTTTTAGGCTGTTGGAAAGTGCTTCCAGCACTAAATGGGAAGTTGACTGGAATAGTTTTTCGTGTGCCTACTGTGGATATCTTGGTGGTTGATCTTACTGTGAGACTCTAGAATGCTGCTACTTACGATGAGATCAAGGCTGCAATCAAGTGAGATCGACAATTTCCATGATTTATTTTTCCATCTCTCTTTCTCTGTCTCCACAAAGACTTGTGTTACAATCTATTCTCATCTTATTGTCTGTTTCTCTCTCTCTCTAGGAAGGAATCCAAGGGCAACATGAAGGTATTTCTTGGTTCCACTGATGATGATGATGTTGTATTGACCGATTTTGTACATGACAACAGGTGAGGAGTCTTACATTATGTCATTCATGTTGCGTTCTTTATTTGTTCTCTTTAATTCAGTCATTTTCCAATTCCTGATGATTTCTCCCTTGTGGTGGAGTCTGATTGATGCCTAAATTTTCTCCGTTGTCACACATCGCTTAGTTTCTAAATTTATGCATTTCGTTCAGGTCAAGTATCTTTGATGCTAAGGCTGGAATTGTCCTGAGCCCTAACTTTGTGAAGCTTGTCTCTTGTTGGTATGACAATGAATGGGGTTATAGGTAAAAATCCTTCCTGTCCTTTTATACTGTAGTTACTTGAAAACATAGTGTCCGCTTTCTCTTTTTAAAGTCGAGTCATTCGTTGGTTGAACATGGAGCCTGCGCCCACATTCTACCCTTGTCTATTCAGAAAGTTTGGAATTGTTCTTTCGGAAGTACTTAACAAGTGCTGAAATCATCCATGCTACCTTTTATTGGAAAGGGGGGTTTATTTTTGTAGCTTGTGGTAACTACAATTGAACTAGCAACTTTTCCATGGTTTTCTGCTAATTTGCAGTTGAATTTTATTCTATTGGATTGTTGAGCTCCCTAGTTAGTATGAAGATGTGTCCTTTCTTCTTCATTTTTGCCTTACATGCTCTCTCTCTCTCTCTCTCTCTCTCTCTCTCTGTACTTTCTTTCTTCTTCTTCTTCTTCTTTTTAACTCTGATCTCATTAGAAGTTTTCTTTTTTTCCGGCCATCTTTTACTTGTTGATGGAATGTAATTCATTTTAAGGATTAGAGCGATACTTAAGGATTTTGACTCATTATGGCAGTGTCACCGTGGTGGGCGACCGTTTTTTGATAACTTATGTTCACGTCCTTATTGTCCAAGCAATATGAATGGAGTTAGTCTACAGATTTGGTCATTTATTTTGCTGCAATGTCGATTATTTTACTTACCATGGCAACAACCCTCTCAAGGGCTCGAGCCCTCGCACAAGGGTTAAGTTGTTTCCAATGGAGCCGTTTGGGATGATGGTCGCAATTTGTGGTGTACGGCTACATTTTAAGGGTGTCCTGGAAATCATAGAGGTATTTGGTACATAATGTTCTGACTTGTGAAAATTTCCAAGTTAGATTTCACGCCATTATTTCGCGATTGTGATAACTTAGTGAATGGAAATAATATTATATTGATTATAGTTTTATAAAATTGAAATTTTGTATGCGGTTGTAATTTTTTATGTAATTTTTGAAGTCACGTAGAAGGAAAGTGTTTTTGGAAAATTATTATGACTTAAGTTGTTTTAGTCGCGTGGGAGGACGATAATTTTTGTAAACTGTAATTCTTATGTGTGAAAAAAGACGGAAAATGAGTGGAATGAAACTAGGAGACGAAATGCGGGTAGTTTTAGAATTCTTATGAGGAGTCAACGCCAAATTTTGAATTTAGGGTACTTCCTCTCTATGCTTCTCTTTCGACCTTGTGCTCTCAGACTGAAGCAACATACAAAAACCAATCATCATTTTGAGTGAAACATGTACAGTTGCGCAGCTTCATCATAGATTTCGCCCCAGCTTAGCGGGAAAATCGGTTAAAAACCTACCTTAAAACGCTAAAAATGTCAAACCAAAATAGTTAATTACACTGTAAGTTCACTTTTAAAGGGAGCCATGAGATGGGACCCACACCTTGGAAGTGTTTGGATCGAGTGGGTTCGTGTTCGCTCGAGTCGGCCCATAAACGGTGCACAGCGATTCGTAATCAATTGGGAAACGAATCCGGTCATTAGAAGAAAAAAGGAGAGCGTGCTCAGAATCTCAGAAGTCATAAAAAAGAAATGATACGACCTGAGTGTTCAAATTTGACAGAAAGAAACACAATCGCAATTTACACCGTATGCAATTGTGAAAGTTGAAAGAGAGGACTTCTGTTGCGGAGCTTGCGGCCTTCCAACTTTTTGCTTAATGCAGGGAAATTTACCAAATTTTTTTAAAAATTATTTTAATTATGTCAATTCAGTCTATTTAACCAAATTTGGCTAGTCGGTGCTGACGTGATAATTTTTTAATAACATTTTATTTTTTGATTTTTGAATTAATTTTTTGTTTTTATTTTTTTTTTTTCCATTTCTTTTTTTCTCTTCTTCCTCTTTGGCTTCTTCTCTCCACAGTGGCCAGTGAAGCCCTCGTCGACCACTGGCAATGGTTGTGGCCCTCACCCACCCTTGCTGGCAGCCTCGTCATGGCTTTCCCATGAGCGAATGTGAAATCCATGTACTTAACTCTGCCCCGATCCTCACTCTCAAGTCTGTCTTCTTCCCCCTCCTTAGTGCTCCCCCATTTCAGCTCCCAACCCATCTTTGAGTTGAATCTTTTGTCCATCTTTGAGCGTGATTGATTTGATCGAATCAAACCTAGAAGAGAGCATCCATCATTCGCGTTCAGTAGCTTGAAAAAAATTCGATTTTGGTTGATGGGTGTCTTGAGTTTCGGATCGGCATAGAGAGAGAGAGGGAGGGTTTTTCTGGGTCTTTTGCCTTTGCCCAAGCCCACCATGGTCTCGTCACTTGCGGTGAGGTTGCCTTCGCCCACAGCAAGGCCATGGCAAGGTTGGCCTTGCCCGCGGCCCCCAGGCCTCACCAAATCTAGGCAAGGCCATCGGCAACAGTGGGCAAGGGCCGCGACTCTGAGACCATTGCGGAGAGAAGAAGCCAAAGTGAAAGAAAAGAAAAAAGAAAAAGAAAAGGAAAAATATAAAGATTCAAAAATATATATTATTTAAAAATTGCGCATGTCGCCGCCACGGCCCATCACTCTACATGGGCGGGCATTCACGTTAGTCCAACTAGTCAAATTTGGTTAGATTGATTGAATTAGCATGATTGCAAAAGATTTATGACTGAATTGGCAAAAAAAGTTTAGAATTGAATTATAGATTTAGAGTTTTTTTTGGTAATTTTCCTGCTTAATGCAGCTTTTAATGCATTTGGTTCAGCTTTCTCAAAGGGTTTTCAACCTCCAAAACCCATTAAGGAAATGCTACGGTGCTTGACAAGCATTTTCAAGTAACTTTTTCGACTAAATGTCAGCCTTGGGTATGGCGAAGCCCAAATTTAATCTCATCAAACCTTCCAAGTAGTATTTACAAAATACTAAAATTATGATTAAAATATTCTTTTTCCTTCTAAAACTACTCTCACCATTTTTTGGGGAACCAATGCCCAGGTCTCGCAAGGTCAAGCGACCCAAGGCAAAGATTGCCTAGGTCACATGGCACCTGTGTCGTGCGACCTCAGCCAACTACCACTAGTGTCAGATTTGGCTCACTACTAACTTAAGCCCCTATTGTTTTGCAAAGAGTTTTTATCAAATGTAATTTGTATTTCCCCAAAAAGCTTTAGCTTTCCATATTTTATAATACACCCAAACCTCATTTTCAAAATTGAACCACATGCTTAGCGCTCCGCTTTGCAATCCTAAGTAGGGGTGTAAACGGTTCGGTTCAGTTCGATTTTTTAGAAAAATTGAACCGAATCAAACTGAACTGATAATGAATGATACCAAACTGAACCGAAATCATCCCGAACCGAATATGAACCGAACTGAAAATGTGGTTCCGTTCGGGACAGTTTTTCAGTTTTTCTATTTTAACTTTGCTTATTGAAACCTTCATCCAAAGTAAAATAAACTTTGGAGGATGATGCAGTAAAAGTATGGATGGTCTTGGTGGACTATTTCTAGTTCGGAAGACATTTATTCTTCCTTGACATTGTCTGCCATAAATAAGGTTTCTTTCGAAGAGGATGATCTGATCAATATATCAGAATCAGAATTAGAAGAGGTTTCTACATGCCTTGTTTTGGATGGTTTGATGGCAGCAATCAAAGGGATCTAGTGTCGGAGGAAGTTTTCAAGTGGATTAGAAATAGTCAAAGTGCCAGGTGGCGGATCACCAGAAGGGTGTTCAGGTGTACTAGGAGGTGACACCGAAGACTCAGTAGGGGTTGGGGATTGCTTTTGCTTAAGCTTATGAAGCTTCTCTCGAAGAGTCAATAAATTGTTCCGAGGAGGAGGGGCAGTTGAGCTTAAGACAACCGCAAATGAAGAGGATGCCCCAAGAGGGGAGGATTCGGGTTTTGACAGTAAGGAAGGAGAGGGGAAGAAGGATTGGTCAATAGGAGTAAATGACTATTGGCTCTTGAGGAGTTCCCAAGGTGACCTCATTTCCATCCCCTTGCAAGCCAGATACTTCTTTTGAACCACCATCAGCCAAACCCATGACCACTTTGCCCTTTTATAAGCCGATCCAAAAATGGGTAAAAAAGAACTCCTTTTGTCTCATAAACCTACTTAGGCCAGGTACTTGTGTACCTAAGCCCAAACCACCTCCTATTCTACTCAATATATGCATGTTTTCACCTGATAACTTTCCTCCACTTGAACCAAAGAGCCTTAGTCTAGCAGTACTCGAAAATTCCCTTTATTGGAAAAGTTCTCTGACCCTCACTAACGGTATTAGCACCCAAGACACGTAACCCCACTGGCCTTGATGCCCAAGGACAACACAAGCAATCCTCTGTTGCTGAAACTGTCTTAAATTGACAGACTGAGAATGCTTTGACTCAAAACAAGATCCTTGGAACGGTTGCTACACGACTTGAACGTGTAAATCAGAGTACTGCATTATCTTGCAAAATGCTGAAAGATTTCTAGAAAATGCTTAATCTGCTAGAAACCAAGCATATACCCCCTAGCCATTACTTGGAAGATCAAAGACCAGAAATTGAAAAGCTTAAAAGACATATCCAAATCCTCAAGAGCCAACAATCATTTACTCCTGTTGACCAATCCTTCTTCCCCTCTCCTTCCTGATAAAGGAAAAAATTGTTCAATTTTTATTGAGGATTTCGGTTTGGTTCGGTTAACCGAACCAAAATGAAAAAATTAAAGGTTATTTTTCTATTAATCGAATTAAAATTGAACCGAACCGAAAACGCTCAAAATATTGGTTGGATTCGGTTTGATTTTCGATTTCAGTTCGATTTTCGATTTCAGTTATTTACACCCTTGTTCCCAAGTAGCCGCAGCAGAGGATTTTATTAGATGGGGACTTCGAAGGTACAATGCTGTACTGGCCTCACAAGTTGGAGCCCTTGGATTAACACAAGAATATCTCAACCGTTAAAATTTATCTGGCTTCAACCGGTCGTCCGCCTTCCGAAAAGTGCCGTGCGCAGTAACGCACTTCAAAACGGCTGTCCGAGACAATGAAATTGATTGGATTATTGTTTTATCCGCGACCATTTCTAAGGTTCTACGATTATTATAACTTATAAAAGGAATCGAATATCATAATGCTCTGCGATGATTGGCCGTAATGATGATCAAAACGTCGTGAAATTTAATAAATACATCATGTTCGATTTAGGATTCATTTATATAACAAAAAATAAATGATTTGAAATATATTTTTCAAAGAAATGATTACTTATTTGATTTAACGAAATGAATTAATAAAAATATTTTCATCATCCATTATAACATTTAGACATAAATTATTATTAACAATGAAAACATCTCTCATTGAATAATCATTTCAAACTATAAAAATACTTATTTTCACAAAAATATTTTTCAAATATTTATTTTCATAAAACAAATGACCCTTAGTCTTAATTTTTTCATAACTAAATCACAACATCAAAGATTTAACAAAAAATTACAACATAATCTCATAATTAACAAGTTTTTCGTGTGAATATTCAGAAACTGATGCGATTTGTATTCACGATGTACATTTTTCTTGACAAAATTCAATTCTTTTCACATTGTAGCCACTAAACATAAGCCAAATAAAAACCACAAAACTGTTTCATGACCACTTGCAGAAAACAGGCATTGACACTGAGAACCGAAACATGAATAGAATCACCATGAGAGTTTCAAGCACTTGAAAAATGATTAATTCAGAATGTGAGAACACCCCAGGATAGCAACGCAGTTAACGTTCCAAATTTCTGTTGCCACTTCAGATTTCATTCCCCTTATTGTCCAAAAGGGTGCAAAAGAGGGGAAGGGAAAAAAAAAGGCTTAAAACTCCCTGTGAACTCTACCTCCGGAAATATGCAACATGAACTCATGCCGCCAATCTATATCACAAGGCCCTGCGAACAAAAGGAAAGTAGGAAATCAGTCTTTTAGCTGCACGTGAAACCGTAGCTAGGAATTCAACAGTTTTCACAGTTCTTGTAAAGCAGGAGAAGCCACCAGCCATCACATTAAAAGATGAAGCCCATGAAGCTTAGTCACGACATGAGATTTCTCCCATGAGCAGCTCAGTATAGACTGGCAGCTAATCTAGCGGATCAGGAAATCTGTAGGACTTAGGGTTGATTTCATCATAGATTTTATGTTGGTGCATGCATTCACCCACCCAGGCATCAACAAGCTCCTGCATGAAGATTTTACTAACTAGTCTGATATATTGGAATAACAAAGGCAATAGTGCATTACAAACAACAACATTCACTATACGGTTTGTCTATCTTTAAGAACAAAAATACACTACTGAAGTCAATTTCATTGTAGTTTTGATGATGATATTGGTAAAGAGGGGCCTCTATGGCATTTGCTAAGCTACCTTGTAAGGAAAAGTCGCAGTTTTCAGAACACCGACTTCTTTCTGATTGGTATCATTAATACGTTGGAAAGCGGACATTTTCATTGCCCGGTAAATACACTACTGAAGTCAATTTCATTGCTGTTTTGAAGATGACATAGGTAAAGAGGGTCCTCTAGGGTATTTGCTAAGCAACTAATAAGGAAAAGTTGGGTTTTTAGAACACCGACTTCTTTCTGATTGGTATAATCAATATGTTGGAAAGTGGACAATTTTCTTATCTCATATTTCTATAGGATCACTCATTGATATGATACATTCAACATTAAACTAGTAAAACTATAAATCATTCTAGTGACAGAAGCCACAAATTTGTGACCTCCTTAACCCCCAAAAGTGCACACGCAGCAGCCCAAGCTATAAGTAGAAAACTTGTTATCTCAAAATACCATATATCACCCAAAAAATAATACAAGCTAGTAGTTACAAGAACAACCCAGCACCATAAGAATCAAACCTTGGCAAGTATACTCATCAAATATTGAAACCCAAAGTCAATCAATTTTGAAGAAACAGAGTTTGTCAGTATTACCTGTTCAGCGCCCACCAAGCGTAGCCGGGTTAAGTGCCAGAAGTGCCTGCTGTCCACCAGGTAAGTAAGCAACATTTGGGTTCCTTGACAATGTACCAGCAATCTCTCTTGATGCCTCAATCCTCCTAAGCTCAATCAGCCCCATGCCAGCTACAGCAGTTGCCTCAGAAATCAGCTTCGCAGCCTCACTTTCTCCTTCTGCCCTGATAATTGCAGCTCTCCTCTCCTGGTCTGCCTTCATCACCACGAATTTCGATCGCTCTGCCTCCTGCTGCGCGACCTGCTTCTGCTCCACGGCCCTTGAGAACTCAGCACCATAAGACAGGTGAGTGATGGCCACATCATCAAGGATGATGTTGAACTCTTTGGCACGCTGAATAAGGCTCTCTCGAACCAGTGCAGAGACATGAGGTCGTTCAGTAAGAAGCTGATCCGCATTGAACTGGGCGACAACAGCTTTCAAAACCTCATTCCCAATTGATGGAAGGACCTTCTCATCATACTCAAGGCCCAGGTGCCGGAAGATATATGGCAAACGAGAGACCTGCATAACAAATTACTCTCAGTCATCCTACCTAGAGAAGTATGACATATCGGATTCCAAAGATCCTGCTTTTATTCAAATAAAGTTTGCACTTTTTGCATACTCGCCAACAAACTTAACAAAGAGCCTGATAACAACAACTCCCAAAAGCCATTCCAAAAATGAAATTAAAATTTTTACCCTAAATGTAATCCATAGAATTATGAAAACATGGAACCAAAAAAGAGAGAAAAAGAAAACAGTTCCAAAAGTTAGAGATAATGACATCAAAAGGGCTTCCAACTACTTCTTAAAGCAAATGTATCATTACAAGCATATGCTGCCTGAAAACCACTCGTATCTACGAGTTGTTATGATCAATCGCAAGAGAAGTTCCAAGCTGAAGATTGACATCGACTCACCGCTCACAAAATACAAATGAAGCAAAGCTAGCTAAAACAAATCCGAATCAAGACACAAATTGCGATTGCACGCATTCATACCTGAGGCCGGGAGAGAACTCGGAGAGTGAGATTGACCATCTGGAGATCCTTGGTCCCGGAGATGGAAGAGAAAGTGTGCGGCCTCGTCCTGATGTCGAAAATGAAAGGCTTCTGGAGCCAGGGGACGAGGAAGTGGGTCCCCTCGCTGACCGTGTCCTCCAAGACCCCGCGGAGCCGATCGAAGATCACCGCCCTCTGGCCCCCGTCGACCGTGTACAGCGACGCGTTCAGCGCCGTCGCGGCCGCGCCGAGGCCGAAGGCCGCCCGCGCCACGTTCGTCAGGAACGACACCGCCGCCTGGCTGCTCCCCATTCTTGGCCTTCCTTCCTTCCCGTGCGAAGCGCAAATCGACGACCCGAGAGAGAGATAGAGAGAGAAAGTATAGAGAGAGAGAGTGGAGTTGCAGGGGCTTTGCGGATGGGTTAGGGTTTATTGGGAGCGAGATTGTGACTTGGGAAAGAGGTCATGCGCGGTCGTCCGATACGACTAGTCGTTCTGACGGAAGGTCCCAGGCCCATTTAACGTGAAGGCCCAGACCCTTGAGCCCACGTTCGCCTTCTTCTTCTTTATATATAAACCGCGCCATTCGTGTCGGCGGCGCCACAGCCACCGGACACAGGCGACGACGACGGCGCCGCGACGGACGTCGGCTTCACTGGAAACTCCCGGTATGTACTGGCCGTCCTTCTATCGATCACCTCTTACGAATCTGCTTCTTCTTTCTGCTTCTGCTTTTGCTTCCGCTTCTTCACCTGCATCGGTTGTGTAGTGTAAGTCCTCCGTTTGCAGAGTTGATCTTGACCACAGATCAGCTCCGAGTTCGGATTTTTTTTTTCTTTTATCCTCTCTCGAAGAATTTTTGAAACCCATCTGTTGCGTCACCGTGTCTTCCCGGGTGTTCGCGGTGTGCGCGCCGATGTCATTTTGAACGAGTCGATTCTGCGTGACACGCCAACTGTTCGATAAAATTACTGAGCCGAGTGGAGATGCTGCAGTGATGCGGTTGTCTATGGTTTTGGAATTTTCATTTTTTGACGATAAGAGAGAATCCTTAGGTGTCTTGAGTGTTTGAGGGCCTCCAGTGTTTGCTGGCATGTTCTAGCTTGAGCTTTAGGCTGTACACATAAGCACGAATTTGGGGGGAAAGGAAGAAGCTTGGGGAAATGGGTGGATATATTAAGGGGGTCTACTTTCTTTAGAAGGATGATGCACTTGGCGCAGTTGTGATGGATATCTTGGTTTTCCCTACTCGCCTGTTCCAGCATATGCCTCTTGGCTCCTCCAAGAACTGTGGTTGGTTTTTTGATTTGATGAATTTCAGTGGCGTTTCTTCTTCTATGATCTTTATATGATAAATTGAAGTACAGTCAGTTTTCTGCTTCCTTTGATAAGGTGGTGTCATAAGTTAAAACTAGTAGGATAGGTACTTTCTGCTATTTCTGCTACACTAAGCTCAGTTTAGATGGGGTTCAATGTGGATTTAAGGAAAGCTATTGTGGTCTCAGGAAGCTCTTTCCTTTGTACAGTAACTGAATAGACACTTATGCTGACTTAGCCATTTACTTTAGCGTTGACGTCTAGTGCAGAATACTTTGAGTGGTCAAATTCATAATTCAAATCTAGTTGATATTTTCTAGAATTTCAAGACTGAACCAAATCAGGTGCTTGATAATAATTAGAGCTAGCTAACATCAGTAAGAAAACTTTTTTTACACTATTGACCAAGCATTACAATGATATAAAAGAGCATTGTTTCAACTTTCACAAAAAGGAGCAATGCTGAACCAAATGTTCTCTTTGATGAAAAAAAGGCTTCAGTTTAAAAATGAGGAAAAATTGATCTTGAGATTCTCCTGTTTAGATGGAGATATCAGGATTATATAAAGAGCTTAGGAATTGAATTAAGATGAGAAGGGACTATATATTACCTTGAAAATGGAAGACTAAGTTACTATTTTTATGTTTTGGGAATCAACATCATGATAGAATTATTTAAATTGGTGATCACCACCACTACCACCATTGCTGCCACCATTTTGTGCCACAACCATGATCGCAACCTTCATTTCCATCATCATCTCCTTCAAAACACTGCCACAATATTTCTCCAGTTAGCCCATTGATGACTACCACTACACCATTGCCATCCATGCGATGGCCACTGCTACTACACCAAGGTCACTACCACCACTTCATTTGCAACACTAGCATCACTTCAACATCAATATCATCACTATCTTCTTATCTTGACAATTGCCACGGTACCACATTTCCAATGCTAGTCCCACTATACCGCTTGCTGCCCTCTTTATGCTTATCAAAAGCACTCTTTTAATCATGCATTGAGGATATTGAGTAGGTCCCTACTAACTTAGGGATTAAGTATTTTTGCCATAAATTAAAAAAAATTGTATATCACTAAAAGTTATTAGGCACTTGATGGCTTTTGTTTGGAGCACCTAATGGGGTTATCTTATACAACAAATCCCAAGAAATGATGTTGCATTAGTTTGATCAATGGAATGGAAATGATGTATTGATGAAGAATCAGTTTGTCACTTGGAGATGGATGTGGAGATAGCAATTTTTCAGTTCTTAAATTGCACTTTGCATTTGATTTAGGATAAGTGGGTACTTGAGGTTAGATGAGAAGTTATATTTGCTTTCTATGACTAAAAGTGAGCCTATAAGAGATTAAGAAGTTGCCGTATCTTTGGACCTTGATTAAAGTGCAAAAGGATCTGAAATCGTAAATCTTATTCATTGTTTTGGGGCATCACTTCAATCTTTAAGAATAAGGAAGCATTCTCCTTTTCTGTCCTCAACAAATTGCAAATTCTCCCTACATTTGGAAATTCTGTCAGTGAAGGGCATATCTCCTGACTATTACCAGATTGCAGTCGGTTCTGTTGATTGTTTTACCATATCATAAATTTTAAAGCAGAACAATGCTGATACTGGGTGCACATAGGATCAGTTAGTGTGCGTATTATAAGCAAGTATGTGCATGTGTGTGCATTGTTTTGTGTTTTGTGTTTGTATGGCATTATCATTTCATAACTGTCCTTTTGTATTCTGAGTATCAGAGACAGAGATCTTGCAGTGATAAAGTATGGCGATGAATCATTTGAGGTCATGTAAAGGCATTGTTAATGTGAAGGAAGCAATTGGTATAGTTAGTCGAAGAACATTTGCTGCCGGGGGTGGTAAAGCAAAGAAGGGTTCTAAAGGTGGTGCAGCTGGTGATGCAGCAAAAGCATCAACACTCAGCAAAGAAATCAAATCTACTACTGTGGTTGGTGCAAATATCCTCAAGGATGGAGCAGATCCCAAGGTCCTACCGGAATCTGAATATCCTGATTGGTTGTGGCACCTGATTGATAAAAAGCCAGCTTTGAGTGAGCTAAGGAGAAAAAACGTTGAAACTCTTCCATATGAAGACCTGAAACGCTTTGTTAAACTAGACAACCGAGCGAGGATTAAGGAGAACAATTCTCTCAAGGCCAAGAACTAGTGAAAGATCTATCGAGTTGTCATTTTTTTTCATGCCACAGAACTCATGAGGCACCTCGATATTCAAGATTTCACCTTGTGGGCAATGAGCATGTGTGAAGAGGAGAGGATAAACACAAGATGAGATAAATAATGGGAGTTAGATTATTTCCTTTTGATCTTGGTACATTCCCTTCCTTCTCTCCAGCAAATGGTGGTCTTCCTAGGTTTGGAATGCCAGAAATCTCAATTTGTGTCTTCAGTATTAGCATTAAACAGTTCATGTTCCTTGTTGAAGAATATACTTCTCCCCAGTGAGGCTATTATTATGTGCTGTTCTTCTTGAGACATATGTTTATTGCTTTTGGAGGGTAATGATGTCAGTCAACAAATCTGAAATATTTATTCCAGGGACAATGCTTTTAACCATGGTGAGTGCCTATGGTAGCACCCAACTGAAGGATTATCTCTGTTGTTTTTCCCCTCAAGATAAATGATGACCTTATTGTGGACTTGTCATGCAACATATACCAAAAAGTTACTGAAAGTATTTTGGCATTTTGTTTATGCCTTTTGTTGCCACTATTAATCGATTTTGGATGCAAGATAATGTGATATACAAATTAATATGAGATCAGGGTTATAAACATAAAATCCTAAACCATTTTCAAAGATTGGCTGTCATTGATACATTCTTTGGAAATCATGCTTTACACTGGATTTATAACATGGACGACTTCTAAAGAAATAGGAAGCATCTTATTGATGAATTGGTCAGTATATGATTAAAAGTTTTGACTTTCTTCTGAGCAAAAGCTCTCTGGCTTTAGACAATGATGCTATCATATGCAGTATCTTTTTCTTGCACAACTTATCTCTACAGATTTATAAGATATGCCTAAACTTCTAGTTGTGCCCACCCATATGTCTACATAAAAGTTGAAGACTTTCCATACATGAGTCTACTCAGCTGGGCCATAGTTTTGATGATGACTATCTACCATTTGAAAGCCATAGGTGGATTCCACATCAACTTGTCTCCCTCAAACCCAAGATTCAACGAAAATGGTAGGGTTCCTTCAGATCATGATCATCTTCTTTTTCTAGATATTCAATGATCAGAGTCTTTAAGAATATGCTTGCCTCTACTGCCTTATACACTTTGGTGGGAAAGTTTCCATGAATGGAGAACGGAGAATGGCACCTGAGTGCAAGGGTCGAATTCCATGCCTCATTGTGATCGAGAAGCCCGTTCCTCTACCGCTGTGTTACCGTTCCATGGCGCAAGAAGAAAGAAGACTTAACTGGTTATAAGTCAGATACTATACTCAGAGACCTTCGTACACGTTATTTTTAATATATAATTCCAGATATAAGGTATCAAAAAAGAGCCACATGTTAGAATTCTCTGGATAGTAACAAGGATAAACCTGCAAGTCATGGCAATAACAAAGATTGAGCGCAACACTATCAATCACATTTATAATTAGAGTATATAAACATGATATTTAAGTATGTCTCAGTTCGAGAAAAAACACATATATAAAGAGCATACAAATCTCATATTTAAGTGATACGAGATATATTTCAATTAGAATCAGCAATAATTCAAGAACCAACTGTTAAATATCATATTAGTTCAATTGATTACATCAGCTTTCATGCTCATACCTCACCATCCAATCTTCAAGTACCTCATCAATAAGGATGGTACCGACTGGCCTGTGACCGACTGTTACAATGAAGACTTCAATAATAATGGGTTTTCTTTAGGTCATCAATCACCCATGTGAGCATCAGGATTCCGAGTCCTCAGTAGCTTCCATTAAAAGGAGAAAGATGCTGCGAGGGAAAGCCAAAGCAGCTGGTGAAAGTGAAGCGAAGCATTAAAGGGACGCATGAAAGGGAGGTGAAATTTGACTTCCTCATCACATGCAATGTCACAGCTAAAGCAAGGATCAGGATAAACCCACCATCCACAGATACTTGCCCTTTTGATGGATCATTGACGAAAAAAGTTGAACCTTTTTTGATGGTTCATTGATGAAAAAGTAGATAACTTTTCTGCTCACATGGCCTACTCTGCTTCTTTCTTCTTCTTTTTTCAGGGCTCTGTGTTTTATGTGCTGTGAGTCTTAGTAGTTGGAGTGGAGCGAAGAGAGAACTTTAGAGAGCATGTCCCTTCCCTTCAATAGCCCTCCGGATAAGAGGGAACTCTTGGAAGCAGGAATGCTTTGCATTTGCCTCATTTGCCTCAAAAGAAGCCACAGTCAACGAAACAGGAGACTCTTTGAAGTCACTTTATTGCTCTTGTTTTGCTTGGAATGTGGGAAGACTTTCTTCAGTGCCCTCTTTCCCAAATAATGTCTTTTAGGGCCTGTTCGTTCTTATTCCAAATTTTCAATTCTTTTGTTCCCTAAAATAGGAAAAAAATAGAAATCAGTTTGATAACGTCCACTAATATTTCTATTTTCCGGAATAAAAAGTTGTTATAGGGAATAAATTTAGAATAGAAATAAGAAGTAAAAAAAAGTAATTTCTTGTTCCAAACTTATTTATTAGGTCATTTACTCATAACCGATTGCTACCAGTTGACTGCCGCCCACCGCTGTCCGCCATCACTGCCCTTCACCTAGCAACCAGCGACCTGGCGGCCGGCATCGGGTGTCCACTGGTTGCCAGCTGCTAGGTCACTGCTATCACAAAGGAAAAAAGAAACAAAATTTTTTTGTCAATACCAAAGACATTCTTATTCATTTTATATTCTGAGAATTAGAAATTTTTGTAATTTCCAAAAGCTTTATTTTACTCAAAAATTATTCTAGGAAGTAGAAATAAAAAGAACTATTTCTTAAAAAAAATTATTCCCAGAAATCGAAATGTTACTAAACGCATCTTTAATCTCTCAGCCTGTACGTGCTCTCTTTGCCAAAAAAACTAAATTATCCGACTTCACATTTCAAGTGGGAAATATGGGGTTTGAAGATCAGCACAATCCAGGCATGACCTATCTTGCCAAGACAGGCAACGAGGGAGAGTTCAGCAGAGTCAAGAGTCTTAAACTACGCCTCGACAGTATATTGAAACTTTTAGATAAATTAATAGTTGTTCTTCCATCTCATTATTAGCATTAATTTATGAAGATGGCGGTGGATTTGGAGGTTAGGAGTTGGGTGGCTTCTCTTTCGAACAACTATTCTTGGACATTGTGTTGAGACAAGCATGTGACCATATGCTTAATTAGGTTGTTCTCGTTGGTTCGAACCTTCTGGCATGTCTGACTTCACCTTCTTTCTTGATCCTTTGCATATAGTTTTGTCTGTGTTTTTGTTTTCCTTGGTTAAGACTAATGCGAAATCTGAAGGCAACCTGTCATTGCTTTCGAAATTTCTTATCTCGAATGTGAGGCATTAAATTTGAGTCCTACTCAACATATCTTCGGGAGTCATACGACTTGAATATTATTAGGCAATCTTGGCATGAATGCGTGCCTAATTGCCTGCCAAATAGAAGTGAATTTAGTCAACTGCAGGATAATTGATTCAAGATGTCAGCTTGATTTATAGAAAGGGGAAAGGTTTTGCCAAACAAATTTCTGCCGACCGCAACCGACTATTTTGATTACTTTTTCTTTGCCACCGCCGGCGATTCTGATAAGTGAAAGGTGCCTCCGACTGACCAAAAAACAATAATGGAAAAAGAAGAGTCGGTCAATTCATGGGACCGGATTTTCCATTAGAATTTTTTTTTCCGTATACGAAACATAAAATCAATCTCTAATATAAAAAATTATTTTGAGAGAATTTTCTTTTTATCTCTAACAGCCCATTTCTCGAGAAAAAGAAGAATCAATGTTATTATCAAATATCTCTAATATCGGAAATCATCTAAAAGAAATCTCCAATCATATCTAATTATTTTCTTTTTAGGAAATACGCCATATATTTATGGGCAAAATTACTATATACAGTATCTTAAGAGTGGAGTTTGGATTTCAGTGACTATGGAAGTTATAATAATTCATATTGCAAACGACGAAATAACACGTTATGTATGTCATGATATATTTCCCTTTAGATCATGTTATGACTTACAGCAAGTAATTCCTATTGCCATTAAACTCAAAACTTATTCATGTCGATTTTAGTATTTATGAAGATGATAATTCTAAAAAAACCCCATGAAATTCTTTCTCTTGCCCCATGAGAAATTCTTCCATTAGCAACTTCCATCTTTTACCAGAGAAATCGACAATAATTGTATCCCATTTCCATTTTCCTTGCAATTAGTATCTTTCTTAGAAAGGGAAGTAATATCCACATTTTGTAATTTATGATCAATTCATTCCATATTTCCCTTTTTAAATAACAAATTTTCACATTAAAACAATGTGTTGGATGTATTAATATTCTCTCACATCCATCTAGAAATCTTGGTTTACACCATTCGCTACAGGGCAAAAGATGCCTCCTCGGATGAAAAAGAAATGCAAAAGAACTAATCAAACCCTAATGACCCACAAGTTTAGAATAACGTAAACCCAATAATCTAATGGTCACATTTCTGATCATGACATGCATAACCTCTCATTTCATCAACTCTTCCGAATCTTCAAAAAGAAAAAAGAAAAGAAGCTAAATTGATCATCTATGATATTACCACGACATTTCCTTGATGAATACTAAAGTTCTGATCTTTCAATAATTTATAATAACCTCAATGGAGATATCATCATCGCCATCATGCAAATTGGAAAAAAGGGAATTTAGCTTTCTCTTCTCTTTGATGGAAGACACGACAAATTGTCCTTAGTCTTTCCATTTGGTGGTCAATATGTTCTATCAGGCTTTCATGATCAGGTCGGCCTAAAAGCGAAATATTCCTCTATCTCATCCCTTTTCCGTAGGTTAAGGCCTTTCCCTCACTCCATCGCTGTTCATGTTCCCTCTTTCACACCACCAAATTAACACTAATCATTGCGAAGAACATCCATACTTATAAAATACAATAATATACCAAGTAATAGTATATTTTTTACCGTAGTTTTGTAGTTGATAATGTCGAAATGTCATGAAGTCGTGAAATTATATCACCACATGCTTGCATTTAGCTATGATAATATGCCTTACATATAATGAAAAGCCATATCATTTCACATTTATAATGTTACGAAGCAATAAAAATATAAAGATTCTAAAAAAAGGTAAGTTTGCACGATATAACATCACATTTTTGTAATAATCTCAAGGGGTATAATTACTATACTTTTAATATAAAATTCAGTACATGACATTCATGTCAGCTTAATTTTCTAAAAAACACTAAACTTTATGTTAGTCCCAATTATGCTGTGAATATTTTTTTGTCCAAAAAAAACTAAAAACCATAGGTCCAATTTAAATTTATCTCGAATTTTTCTTTATCTAATAGGAACCCCAGTTTTAGATGTAGTCTTAAATTTACCTTGAATTTTTTTGTTTAAAAAAGTAATCACATAATATTAATCTAGTTTCAAATTTGCCCCCAATGAGTCATTTGTTTTTAATTTTTGTATCCTAGAATTGTTTGTTATTCATGTTGAATGTCATATCAAGTTAGGATTGGATTACGAAAGGTTTGAGAATAAATTGAAAGTTGGAAAATGTTTTAGAAAAAGTAAAGTTGGGAGTAGGTTTGGAAGTAAATCTAACATCGAGGTTTTTAAGGAATTCATGTTCAAAAACATGAACTGTAAAAGCTATTCTTATCTCCTCTGCAAACGACACGTCGATTCGTGCTGCACAGAACTGTGACGGGCATCGATTCAGGTAGTAGGTCAGACGCAGCTTGCTCAGACACAGAGAGAGAGAGAGAGAGAGAGAGAGACCTTTCTCTTTCTTCCATGTCGTGAAAATGCGCGAGCTTTATCATTTAAGCACAGCGGTCTCTGTCCTCTTTTTAGTCTTTTACCTCCCCGCTTTAACTCTCACGCGTCTTTGTTGTTGTTCGTTAGTCGACGCACGCTTTCCCCTTCTCTCCTTTTTCGCTTCGCTTCCCGCTTTATTCCTCGACACCCGCCATTGAAGAAGCCGCTTCATCTGCCAACTGCTCGTTGCCCACTGATAAATTTGTCGTAACTCACCTCCAGCGCCTCTTTGAGGGCTAGATACTTTGTGGGTATCTCTCTTTTTTCGTCGAGACGTTCTTGATCTGCGGCGTTTGCTCGGTCATGTGGGGATGTGCGTGAGAAATGCTTGGAATCGAGGAAAGCGCACCGACTGCTCGTGTTTTCTCGTCTTGCTGAGCTGAGTGGCGGCTTTGTCGTGAGATTCTGGATTGAACTGCTATTGAAAAGTCCTTCCTTGTTGATAAATCCGTCTTCTTGATGGCTCCTACGTACTTTCCTCTGCGGTGGGAGAGCACCAGAGATCAATGGTGGTATGCGTCCCCAATAGATTGGGCGGCCGCGAATGGGCACTACGACCTGGTCCGCGAGCTCCTTAAGATCGACAACAACCACCTCATCAAGCTCACGTCCCTCCGCCGGATCCGGCGGCTTGAGACCGTGTGGGACGACGACGAGAAGTTCCTCGACGTCGCCAAGTGCCGGTCTCAGGTCGCGCGGAAGCTCTTTCAGGAGTGCGAGTCCAAGAGGGGCAAGAAGAATTCCCTCCTCCGAGGCGGCTATGGCGGGTGGCTCATGTACACCGCCGCGTCGGCCGGAGACTTAGGTTTCATCAAAGAACTGCTTGAGAGGGACCCTTTGCTTGTTTTTGGAGAAGGGGAATTTGGGGTCACTGATGTGCTTTATGCTGCTGCTAGGAGCAAGAGCTGTGAAGTGTTCAAGGTTGTTTTCGATTTCGCGGTCTCGCCGAGGCTTTCTACAGGGAAAGGTGGACAATTGGAGGAGCATATTGGGGAGATTCCTTCACTTTATAGGTGGGAGATGATGAACAGGGCTGCTCATGCTGCAGCCAGGGAGGAAATTTGAGGATTCTGAAAGAGCTTTTGAGCAATTGCTCTGATGTTTTGGCTTATAGAGATGCTCTGGGATCCACCATCTTGCATGCAGCTGCAGGCAAAGGACAGGTTCAGGTGAGCTGGTCAATTTTTTATTTTTTTTGCGAAATCTCATGTTCTGGCTTTTCAATGTTTTAGCTTGTAATCCTCCATGAAACGTGATGAAGATGCGAGCTTATAATGTTCAAATCTAAGTTTGACGCAGTAGCCGGTGATAGGTCTCGCGGGCTTGACTGTGTTTTGCCTCTGCACATCTCATTAAGTTCCGAGATTGGCAATGAATTCATAGGTGTCACTGTCAGAAAGATTTTAGGTCAAGGCCTCTGATATTTTGGGATTTTTAAATAAGCTACTGATATTCTTATTCTTCAACAACAATTTTCCCTCTTATATTTCCTTACACCAATGTGTGGGCAGATTCGAGAACGGATAGTACTGTACGTTTAACTTTGTTGGAGATCAAAATGTATGAAATAAAACATCAATTGCAGATGACAATGGCTTCAATTGTTCTCCATGCTTACCTGTGTTGGAACAGCCTCATCATTTGTCAATCTGTTAACCAATTCTCTCGAATTTTACTGCAGGTGGTTAAGTACCTTACAGAATCCTTCGATATCAGCAACTCCACAGACCATCAAGGCAACACAGCGCTAAACATTGCTGCTCTCAAGGGTCAATTAGCCACAGTCCAAGCCCTGATAGCTGCTTCACCCTCATCTGTCTCCATCAGAAATGCTGCAGGAGAAACCTTCCTCCACATGGCGATTTCAGGGTTCCAAACTCCCGGTTTCCGAAGATTGGACAGGCAGATGGAGCTCATGAAGCAATTGGTACATGGAAAGGTTTTGGAAGACATCATAAATGCAAAGAATAATGATGGTCGAACTGCTCTTCACATGGCAATCATCGGGAATGTTCATTCAGAACTGATTGAACTTTTGATGACCGTCCGCTCGATTAACGTGAATGTACGTGATGAAGATGGCATGACTGCACTCGATCTACTAAAACAACGGCCACATTCTGTATCATCAGATATCTTGATTAGACAATTGATTTCAGCTGGGGGAATGTTTGGAGCTCGGGACTTCACGGCCCGAAAAGCCATTGCTTCCCATTTGAAGATGCAAGTTAATGGAAGCAGTCCAGGGACGTCCTTTAGAATCGTTGACAGTGAGATATTCTTGCATACAGGCATTGAGAATGCATTGGATGCCAATGACCTGGCTATTCCTGGAATTGTTGCATCTTCATTCGATTCGACCAATGAGAATGATAGCTCCTTCATTTGTAAGAAACCGGGCACCGCAAATTCTGCTGCACAGCGGCTCAGAAAGGTTCTAATGTGGCCTCGTAATAAAGAAAAGAATACCGAGAGAGGTAAAAGATCAGGTGATCCAGGATCAGGTAACTGCAGCTCAGACGAAACTCCTATCCCGCTTCGGCAGAGATTCTCTAAGCCCACTTCGCTTCCTAACAACAAGAGGACGCTGTCAGTGAGGAGCAACATTTCTAGTCCATCCAATAGGAAGAAGTTGGCTTCAGGTTTAAGGCAAGGGGTTTTGCAGGCTGTACCAAACGTGAATCTTCCCCATCGGTCTCGTTCGAGCTCGTTTTCAAAGTCACCACTTTCGTCGCCCAATTCAGTGAACAATTATAAGCAGAAGGGTGTCTATGTTGAACATGAGGTTGCCGGGCCATCATGCTGCAAGGAAGTCATTGCAGATGGAACTCCGAACCCAAAGGATAAACGAGGCTCCTTCCGCAAGAAATTTCGGGGTCAGTACTTCTGTTTTGGGGCTTCGAGCCTATCTCCGAGGACACCAGTTACCAGGAGACAGTGCCAGAATCAGGCTTACAAGTGTCCTGTCCCTTCAGTGGCATGACTGAAAGGAACAAAGAGATTCGAGATGTACCCGTGAAGCAGCCGCCAATCAACGGTTGCCGCACGGAAGTGATTGCCTATCATGCAGCATATACTTATGTTCATGTCTTCTCGATAGGCTCTTAAATCCCTTGAGTTGTTTATTTTGTGGTAAGAATGTTTGTGTAATTTCGTAGTCATCGACCTGTGTAAAATGAAATCGCATAATGCTGTTGAACATCAACTTTAGTGAGGAAATTTTCTGTATTCTCTAGAGATTCTTCCTCATTTTGTGTGATAAAGGAAAACAACAAGCTTAAAAACTATTTCACAATGTTCCTCTGCTTTGGCTCCGTTCTCTGGATGTGTAGCCGGTTTTCTGAAGCTAAAAGTAGCAGCTTAACTAGCGCTATGTTAACATGATCCCACTGAATTTCAGCATAAATTTTTTCCTTTCTTGCTGTATGTTCAAGGAGATGACTTAAAATTTAATTGATTGGGGTATACTCTAATGGATTGGTTTTTACCCCAACGTAAATGACTGCGACAATAGCAACAACTCAAGCCTTATCTCGCTAAGTATGGTTGACTATACGAATTCTATTACGTCACTGCGCTTGATCCTTGATTTGATTTGTAAGTTTTAAGTTCTAGGTACCTTCAGTTCTATCTCTTTCCTAGTTCCACCTTCTGGGTTTTGCATCTCTCTTTTAACACTTGTATTTATATGCTCTCAAACCTTCTCTTTGGAAAATCTCAAGGCCCTCATTTAACTTGATCAAACCATCTCAAGCAACCTTCTCTCATCTTATCCTTGATGGGGGCCAACACCTACTTGATAGTCACACAAAGCACCAGGCACAACTGTATGCTTCATGGACCGTGCCTACAACCAATGTGAATGCCATGCTAACAAATGAATCTGGAATTGATAAAATAGAACTTCAGTGCTCCCAACATACAACAATTGGATTGTTGCCATCTCTCTCTTTTCTTTTTTTGACTCTACGGAGTGTTTAGACTTTTTTCAAGTACCCGGCTAATAATTTCAGTGGTCACATCACGACCTGTCCTAATTTATCCGATCCTGAGGTGGTCTAAAGGAGTTCCTTTTGCTACGATTTGAATTCGTCGATCTCTTAATCTACAGTTTGATTACAATTGAATGATTCTTTGCTTGGTGGTCATTGTCTCTGCCTCAGTCTTGATGGAACTGGATCTACTTCAACCCTTGTAAGAGAAAAAAGAAAAGAAAAAAGGATCAATGAAGGCCCAATTGCCTGTCCCGACATGGCCCGGCGGACCATAATGTGCTCGGACCGCTAAAAGGAAATGGAGAATGTAAGTGGCCCGGACCAATCTCTGCTGCAGAAGTGGACTTCTAGTTCTAGACTTTAGAACCAGATTGCGAACTTGTAAGAAAATCAATAGATGACCCAATTAGCTAGACTACGCCGAGAATGTTTGGCATAAGTTTCCTGCCTTATTTTCAACTGCGAAAACGAGTACTGCGACTTTTGTGAGGTGTTCAGCAAATACTGCGCAGTCGCAACGCCTCCAAAACTGCCGCAGCTCGCATCAATTTTTAGGAAGTCGTCTCACCCTAGTTTTAAAATATGTATACCAAGTAATCATTCAATTCATGGCTATACCAAATGAGTTTGTGTGGGGTGTCGGCAGGCATGAATTTATGCGAGCTCTAAGTTCCGGTAGACGAGATGAGATTAGAGTAAAACGGAAGCGAGCTCGTTCATCGAAGCGGCAATGGCCACAACGTAAGGATTTGAGATGGAACAATGGATCCGTCCCCATCATCCTAACAAACCTATTCATATTGCTCCTTTCCCCACTTCTCCTGGTTCCTGGTCAAGCGACCTCCTTTGCTCAACACTCGTAAGTTTGCAATGCGCGAGTCAGGACGGGTTTACCTCAAACAGAAATTCAATAAAAGAAAAACCTCGCCAACATTCTGAAAATCCCTAAAGCGAGTGTGAGAGCAATTTATTTTGCATATTAACCCGTTTTAATCCACAACTCAAATATGGATTTAGAGATTGCAAATATGGGCCAAGCTGGCCACGCAACGGATTAAGGAGTTAAAAGCTGTCTATTTAGACCTTATCCCTTCGTAGTGTATTTTGGGGAGATTTATCATGGGGAGTTTGATATATGAGAAAATAATTTCATAGGAAAAATAATGTTGGCCACGCCCGTCCAATTTTAACGTCAAACAACCCTACCATCTCAGAATGGAAGTTCCAGGAATAGGCCCGACATTCTTCTTCTTCTTTACTCTGACATCTCAACCCTCTGTTCTCTCATATATCAAATTTCCCAAGATACATGAGAGAGAGAGAGAGAGAGAGAGAGAGAGAGAGAGAGAGAGAGAGATTTCCACTCAAAAAGAGGTTGAAACATTTCCACTCAAAAAGCTGTCCCTCTCAGCTTCATAATTTCTCTTTCATAATTGCGTTGAACCAGGTTCGACGTATTTGGATCTGATGCAGAAAAGATGCAGTGCGCAGGACGAGTCAGGTTGATCCTTTGTTGACAGACCCCCAGTCACAATCTTTTTCGGACCCTTCTTCTGTTTTCGTACTCGTCAATTTCGTAAGCACCGCAAGAAACTGATCAGACCAAACATGAATATATCCAAATCGAGCTGGTTTATATCGAACGCAAAAACACTTATTCATCCTTTTGCTTTGCTAGGTCTTTGACCATTTTGCGCCTCAGCCTTCATTAAAATAATAATTTGTCCATGTAGAATGTAATTAATTTTCTTGTTTCGGCATACAAAAGTGAGTAAACAGTTGGATCGCTTGAACAAAATTGAATTTCTTGCTGTTTACACGTATACTAAAAATTCACGTGAATTGAATATACACAATTTCTTTCGCGAACCTTTTTAAAATCGATGTAGTCCATAAACTAGTTCGGTTTCCTTGTGTGACATTAAGCATCGTGCAATTTATTGAAGACAAAGAAGAAGTAATTTGTCCATTTTCAAAAACTTCCAAGATGATGGTTAGTATCGGATTATATTATGGCTCCGTTATGTTATAGCTTAAACTTGGACTCTTGTTTTCCTTTATAGTCCTCATCAATACAAAAAGCATCTAAAATTTTGATAGTTAGGGTGACATAATTCATATTTAAAGACTTGATTCCTTTTCGAGCCTGCACGTTTGAGTTTTTTTAAAAGAAGAAAGCAAACTCTTGCTTTTCTTGAAATCTGAAAAGCAGGAACCCTGATTGTTGGGGTTTTCCGTTCCTTCAGACAAAGTGATTTCGGGATGAGACTGCACATGCCCCAATTTTTTTTCTATGTTTTTTTATTTTATTTTGTCAAACCACCTAAATAAATAAATAAATAATCCCCTACCACCGTAAGCAACCGATGTTCTCTCTCTCTCTCTCTCATATCTGCCTGTCTGCCAACAAAATCTCCAATCATAGGATGAGAATCGGCCCAACCCAATACTTCCTTTCTCTGCCTCGGAAACCCTCTTCATGGATTTCCACGGATCGTCTCGAGCTGTCCTTATCTACCTTTTTTTTTCATTAGTCGAATCCTTCTCTACTGTGCTGCCAAACACTCTCCATGGAGCTTGATTACAGAATTGGTAGAAGGCAATTGATATACATTGCGAGTGCAGATTAGTCCCGTACGTAAATTATTCGTGGAGCCTGATTATTTTGTTCCTAATTAAACACGGTTCCGACCTTCCTTATTGTCTTGTTCCTGACTAAACATTTACGGGACGACCTTCTTACTTGTTTTCTCTATTGAAACATTTTATTTTTCCCCTTTAGTCTGCTCCTTCTGACTGTGCAAATCCTCGCCCGGGAGCTCCTGCTTACATCTTTTCTGTTGATTTTCATCAATCCTATCCTCACGCCTCATTTCTTCAAGTCCCACAATTTTAGGTCTGTTTGGATTAGATTTTTTTTATTTAATTAAAATCTCGTGCGCACGTGCTTTGACATTTTTATAATCCCGTCTCTCTTGTGTCTTAGATGCTTAAGGGCTATGGCAGTGGTTATTACGCTTGCAGTTTTTTGTTTTGGTTGTGCGACCAAGAAAGATTATAGTTTTTTCCTTTTTCCATACAATCTGCAGTAGATACATATAGTAAACAGAAGGATCGTCCCTATTGTTTCTTTTTCCCATTTGGAAAACAATTGGAAGTACAGATATAGAATTCAACTTACTAAATATTATCAAGCAAAATGTTAGTGGAACAAAAGTGCACACTTTTTTTTTTAAAAAGGCCATTAGAATAGAAGAAACACATAGACAAGACACAATTGAGAGAGAGAGAGAGAGAGAGAGAGAGAGAGAGAGAGAGAGAGAGAGAGAGAGAGATTCTGATTTGAGAGTGTTTTAACTTTCTTCCTTTGCTTGTACATAATCGTTTTTCCTTGTATACTAGTAATTGCCTTTTTTCCCCCATTAAAGCATTAGAATATCCTCAACAAAGTCTTACCTTTAGATTAAACACATTATTTTAAGTTAAGTACCCTTTTTGAATTACATAAATCATTATAAAAAACGCAACAAACTATAAGTTCTTTGTATTTATTCTCATCACAATTGAAGTTCATGACAAAAGGTAGTATAGACTTATTCGATTGAATTGTGTTCAAGATTCACATCTGACACGTTCATCGAGTAAAAACTAGTGATAAAATTAGCAAGAATAATAACGACTCTGCCCAATAACACTACTATAAGATGATAATCATATATATGATAGGACCCTCCAAAGGGGAAAAGTACCAAAAAAAATTTAAAGCTATTCTATTGATATTAATTCAGTTATAAACTTTTCAATTAGACTAATTTAATTATAAACCTTTTTACATTGGTACAAATTCAGCCCACCGGCTATTTAGGCCAAAAATCAGTGATGTAGATGCCATCCTTCTTATGTGATATCATCGGTGCTGACATGAACATTTTAATATAATTTTTGTTATTAATTGTTCAACTTTTTTTCTTTTTTTCTTTTTTATTTTCTTGTTTTTCTTTCCTATTTTTTCTTTAGACTATGGCCGGTACGGCCATGGCCGGCAACTAGCCATAGGCAGGTGCCGGCAAGGGCATCGTGGCTCTCTTCGGCCACAGGCGGGGCTGCTGATGGAGTTGTCGCCCTCGCCGATTCGGATTATTTAATCCAAGGATATCATGTCAATCATGGCAAAGAGACAAAGCGACACAAAGAGGCAAAGCTGTCAGAGCTGTCCTGCCATCTTTTTTGCAGTAGTAATCAAAGTTGAAAGTTAGTTATCTCCTTATCACCGAGTTAATTAAAGTTAGCTACATCGTTAGAATTATTTCTCCAAAACGATACACTTGATGTCACCGAAATGAAAGCTTTCATGTCAACTCAGTTCCTAATGTTCTTCATTGGTAACATACTGTAAAAGGTCATTTTTATTCCGAATTCTTAGACACGGCAGAACCCTAGATGTAGTGTAATTACATTATCAACTTGTGGTGATTTTATGATAAGAAAATGAGAGAAATTCACGTATCGGAACGCTAGTGCCACTTAACCACGTTATACAGTAGAACGAAAAATCGAAATTGTCATACTTGCAATAAGACAAAGAAATAGAGAGAAACTTCGAGTTAAATGAATATCAGATCACAAGAAGGTCACGTGTTTACTCAACAAGCATGTGCAATGACAATTCAATCCTATCATGTTTAGCATAGGGATTTGACAGCACTCACATGGTGGTTGGTGTGGCAAGTGCTAAAAGAACGCACGATCATGCGCTTTAATTAAATCAAGAATCTGGCTCATTAGATTTGACCAATGATCATCTGTATTTTTTGCCTTTACTAACAAAAATCCCTTGATATTTTGATGGGTTCATTACTAATTACATAAAACTTTTTACGTGGGGTCCGATTGCTGATGACTTCGTGGTGGCAAAAATGGAGTTGTTCATGACAGCTAGTGTTCAGGCCGTCCTTCATACGGAACTCGAGTATTTTGAATGAGTGTTCGGACTGCAGCCGAGAAGGCCACGAAGGCTGCTGCCGCAAGTAACAATAAGACCATATTAGAATATTTAAATGATAAATGACGCTTTTATCTAATAACTTAAACTTTAGAATAGTTGGTCATGCTCTCACTAAAATCTCATATGATATTAAAGCTAAGATCTCGAGTTCTTTCACACTTGGTACTAGACAAAAGATCATACTAAATGTAAGGGAGAGTGTCAGTATATTTAAATAATAAATTACGTATTTATCTAATAACTTAAGCTTTTAGAATACAGTTAGCTGTTGTCTCATCAAATCTCAAAAGCTGTGCTTTTGATATGAGTGGCCTACACTTGCTGCGATGAGACAGGGCATGCCACCCAAAGATCCAGCGAAGATGAGCTAGATGAAGCTGATGCTTTCGGAGGAAATGAAGGGTCATCCGTATGAATTAGAAGGTGCTTATTTCCCTTGCAATCGCGGAGTCAATAGTGTCAATAGGGCGGAGAATGTGCACACGGCAGCCGCGCTTGATGCAGACATAGTCACGAGAAGTTCAGGTGAGACTCAGCAGAACAATTTCCTTCTTTGGCATGGGGTTATGGCTGTTAGAACATTTAAAAAATAAATCACACATTTATCTAATAGCTTAAACTTTTAGAATAATTGACAATGATCCCATAAAATCTCACATGATATCATAATTGGAGGTCTTGAGTTCAAATATTTTTAGGTCCTATTTGCCTTTGCACGTAAATTCAATGCTTAGTACTGGGCAAAAATATTAGACTAAGCGTGAGATGAAATTTAGAACATTTAAAAAAAAACCACACCTACATGAACTGTGTGCATCATATATTTGCCGACGGGTCACGGGCAAGGGATCCTTATACGTGAGGAATGACCATTTTGTTCTTGGCTCATCCAAATGGAGAGACTGGGCCGGAGTTGTCACATAAAAGTAGGGTAGTCGCAGAAATGGTAGACGGCAGTTGTTATACATTGCAAGTACAGATTAGTCCCATACGTATATTATTCGCGGAGCCTGATTATTTTGTTCCTAATTAAACACGGTTACGACCTTCTCACATGTTTCGTCCGTCGGAAATTTTTTCTTTTCCCCGTTTGTCTGCTCCTTATGACTGTGCAAATCCTCGCCCGGGTGTTCCTGCTTACATCTTTCTGTTGAATTTCATCAATCCTATCCTCACGCCACATTTCTTCAAGTCCCACATTTTTGTTCTGTTTGGATTGAATTTTTATTTTTATTTTTTTTACAGTTAAAACCTCGTGTGCACGCGCTTTGACATTTTCAAAATCTCGTCTCGCTTGTGTCTCTTCATCCGATTATCTGATGCTTGTAGGCTGTGGCAGTGGTTATTACATTTGTGATTTTTTTTATTTGATCGTGCGAACAAAGAAAGATTCATGAGTAGTCTTTTTTATTTTAAGCGAATGATTTACTTTCACACATTCGAACATTGATGTCTTGTCTTCGCAAGAATGAAAGAGAAGCGTGGACAAACACGTGCACAGAACAGTAAGCACTCGCGTGACCAAGCCAAAGCAACAGGTAAGAGTCACTCCAAATTACAAGGGTGTTGGGAAAAGAATCTTAAATGTAGCACGGGGCTCATGCTGATCGGACATCAACCTAGGCACCAAGCTAGGCACCAATCTGTGTTGAATGGTGATTGTCATCCCTTTAGATCATGCGAAAGGAATCGGACCAAAGAAAAGATAACATGCGAAAAGACGAGCATGAGGAGCCACTCGAAGCTTAATCCGTCATGTAAAGCTATGGTGGTAAAGTCAAAATAAGCAAAAGAATCATTTGACTCCTACTTTCATATTCCCCAGATCACGCATCATACACATGTCGCTCCCTTTCTTTGTAAATCGTATGGGTACCTCTGCATTATGCTCTATGTGCATGCTTTTTTCTTTTTAAGGATATATATTTCATCATCCCGTCTAAATTATTTTTTTTCCCAACAAAGCAATTTAATTTTCGTGTCGTGTTCAATATAACAACTTAAAAATATGGAAATTAATATGGACATTCCAAAAACTATCATCATGATTGCCTCATCCTCGTGTTCTGGCTTGCAAGGATAATATTTCAACACCCTTGTCCATCACATTCATGTATTCGATCGTGAGGACACATATTAGGATATGACCCCTAGATGGTCCCATTATGTGTTTGGTACACCTAAAGTAAGATTGATGTTTTCTTTTTTTCCCGAAAAAGGTCAGTTAAAAAATGAAAAGGCAAAGAAAAAGAAAAGACCCTAATCTACTACAGCAACCACTGCGCCGACTGATCACCTCCGCTGTGGCTACCACCATTAGTGACTATAATCACCACTCGTATTCCTCATTTTTCTCCTCTTTTGGCCTAATCATCATTCAGATAATTTCAAAAGATCTTCCAACACTAAAGAGCATTAAAAAAAAGTGAAATTCAAAAATTTTAACCGAAGAGAAAAACTTCGGACAGGTGGAATGATAGTGCCATTGTTTTCAAGTTGAATCCAATTTGCTTTTCGTACTTTTTTCAAACCTTAACGAGATCGGACGGCCCCTCTCTCTCTCAAAACATCTGATATATCGATAGGTTAGTTAGGATGACACGAATTTTTTTTCAAGACTTGTTCTTTTTTTGTTGGGCCTGATTGTTTTTGTTTTTCAAAAAGCAAAAGGCAACTTTTTGATTTTCTATAAAATTTAAAAGGGATAAGTATATTAGAAATCTCAAAATTTATCATGAAAATGTAATTAAGTCCTAAAACTTTCAAAAAGTGTAATTTAGTCTTAAAACTTGTCACGAAAGTGCAATTGAGTTCTAAAATTTTTAAAAAGTACAATTAAATATTAAAACTTGTCATGAAAGTACGATTGGGTTTTAAAACTTTCAAAAAATGTTATCAATGAAATGACTTGATTTGATCAATTTGATAAGTTCTAGGACTTAATTACACTTTTTAAAAATTTTATGATTTCTTATGAAAGTACAATTGAGTCTTAAAATTTTGAAAAAATACTATCAATTAAGGATTTAATTTGACCAATTTGATAAGTTTTAGGACTTAATTATACTTTTTAAAATTTTTAGGATTCGATTGCATTTTCGTGACAAATTTTATGATTTAATTAAACTTTTTGAAAGTTTTAGAACTAAATTACACTTTTTGATAAGTTTTAAGGTTTTCAATATACTTATTTTAATTTAAAATGTCATCTAAACTCAAAAAGTTTGGAAATAATTATATGTGAACCTACTCATAAACATTTATATATTGTGAAAGTTTTAAGTGTTTCAAATTAGAGGGGCATCAAAATATGTTATTCATAAAATTGATCTTGACACGCCCGTCATCATTTGATCTTTGAAGCGGAAGAGCATGAATAATAAGTTAATTCGCATGAAAGCGGCACGACTTCTATGTCACACCCTCGTTGCTTCCTCGGCCACCGCCCGATTAGACACCAGATTGTTGTCGAGCCTAATGGTGCCCCCCATGCACATGCGTGCATCCTTTTCTTTGTAAAGAGAGCTACGGTTGTTGTCGTATACGGTTGCCAATGCACGAATCAGACACGACACCGACCTTAAAAAACAAAATCGAAGTAGGGTTTGTCTCTCTCTCCCTTTCTCCAGAAAATCGGAGTAGGGCTCTCTCCCCCTCTCCCTGTCACGGCCACTCACGTAGTGCTGCTTTGCTTCTTTTTGAGAACGATTCCAAATAGTCTCCTTTCTATATCTTCCCCTTCGTTCCATTCCATACGAGGTCTTCGGTGTGGCCCGTGTGGGGCCCTCTTGCCCTTTAAACATCATCATTCCTCTATAATTATCTTCCATTTCCACTTCCTCATAATGATCACTTGATAATTAAGATCTAGAGACCAAAAAGCAAAAAAGAAGAAGAAGAGAGAGTTAATACCAAAGTAACTGGAGGAATCGATGATTAGATTAAAGAAGAATGTTGTAGCTGAAATTGAGGGAGAGGGGAGAAAAGCTTACCATGTTGTGATCATCCAATCTTGATTTTTGGAGCCCCAGAAATATGGGGAGGGACTGGTTGATTTTTCTAAGAGATGCTTGGGGCATTCTTCCGCGCCTACAGAGATGCTACAATCTCCAAACTCATTTTCCTCTCGAACCCACCGTTTTTTGGCTCCTTAGCTTCCTGTTAATTAATTTAGCAGTGTCTGATTAGTGAACTATGTGGTATTTTCCTTCCTTTTCCCCCCTAGTTCATTGAATAGTTGGTCAGTCGACCATAAAAGGAAAATAAACGATCTGCTAGTAAAGTCATGTAAATTTTTGGGGTAAGACTCAAAACCGGATGCATACCCAACGGTCCAAGAATAAGGAAACTTGATGACTACACTAGCAGCACGGAATTAAAATCCATGCCATTGATCCGTCAACCAAAAAAAAATAAAAATGAAATAAAGCAAATAGGAGATCAGAGTGGTTTTCCTTGGAGGTGGAAAATTCGTCCACCTGGTTTTATCAATTTGCAAATTCTTCCTCAGTTAGTTAAAAGAATGAAATTGGCCGATATTATGACAATACTAGGTAGCATAGATATCATTATGGGAGAAGTTGATCGTTAAAATGATAATTGATACAACAGAAGTACAAGATATAAATTCTTTTTCTAGATTGGAATCTTTAAAAGAAGTCTATGGAATCATAGGGATGTTTTTACCTATTTTGACTCTTGTATTGGGAATCACAATAGGTGTACTCGTAATTGTGTGGTTAGAAAGAGAAATATCCGCAGGAATACAACAACGTATTGGTCCCGAATAAGCCGGTCCTTCGGGAATTCTTCAAGCTTTAGCAGATGGGACAAAACTTATTTTCAAAGAGAATCTTCTACTCTACTATTCTATATTTCATACTCTACTATTCTATATTTCATTTCATATTTTATTACTTTACCAATTAAAGAATCTTCTCTTTCGAAAATAATCCAAAATGGAAAGTGTTCAATTGGAACATGAAAACGTAACTAAATTTTGATTCTTGAATCCCTTTCACGCTCATGTCACGTCGAGGTACTGCAGAAGAAAAAACTGCAAAATCCGATCCAATTTATCGTAATCGATTAGTTAACATGTTGGTTAACCGTATTCTGAAACACGGAAAAAAATCATTGGCTTATCAAATTATCTATCGAGCCATGAAAAAGATTCAACAAAAGACAGAAACAAATCCACTATCCGTTTTACGTCAAGCAATACGTGGAGTAACTCCCGATATAGCAGTAAAAGCAATTCATTTACCAAACGAAAAGACTTAAGATTCCAAAGTTGAATTACTCTGATCCGCGCTACTGTGGAAAAAGAAAGGGTTCCGAAAACCGAAAGAAAGGCCTGAACCTGTCGAGTGTACTGCGGAGAGATCCGCCTTAATCTCCCCGCCTACTGCATTTTATCTGCAAGTTAAAGCCAGAAAAGTGTCTGCATGTGTCTTCATGTTAAAGCCAGAAAAGTGTCTGCACATTGTTGTCTGCATGCGTCTTCATGTTAAAGCCTGAAAAGTGTCTGCACATTGTCACAATTTAAATAACAAAATAATTTATATTTATGAACCTTGAAGATTAAATCTAAAAATCTAATTACATGAGAACACAACCCAAAATAGAAGTTTTTAATCACCTTAAAAATTTGTGAGTTTGCTCAGAGCAGCATCGTTCTCATCAGTTAAATACTTTTTGTTTTTTTGTGCTAACTCATTTGAAAGAAAAACGATTAACTCCTCAAAACACATACTCTGGATTGGGATATATTCTGAGAATATGTATGGATTAACTACTGTTACACGGCGAGTTTGGTGTGACGTCAAAACTGCACCGATTGGGACATATTCTGAGAATAATGTGGGCCTATTCTTGGAAATCTTTTTCTCTTTTCTTCCAAGACAGGATGGATTTCGAATCTTAGTGGAGATAAAGTGTTATACATCGCCGTGGGGCCGCGGCACGAAGCCTTCTCTGTCTTGTTCAGAATTTTCACCCCTCTCTCGCTCCCAAGAGCGCCCGCCGGTCTCCTCCGCCTCCGGGAGCCACTCCCCCCACTCTCTCTCACTCCCGAGCTTAGATTCACCTCCGGCACGTCGCTTCTGCCTCCGCTTCCGGGAGCCACTCCCTCTCTCTCTCACTCCCGAGAGCCCCGCCAGACGCATCCCGAGCTTAGATCCGCCTACGGCACATCGCTGCGGCCTCCGCCTTTGGAAGCCACTCCCTCCCTTTCTCTTTCACTGCCAATAGCCCCCGCCGGTCGCATCCCAAGCTTAGATCCGCCTCCGCTGTCGCCTCCAGGAGGCCCCTTGTGGTTATGATCCTCCAAGAGCCCCGCTGACCGTAGCTGTTGGGTTCCGAGCTCAGGTCCCCCCGCCTCCGCCGTCGCCTCTGTCGGAGTATTACTAGCATTCCATTCCATGCTCGTTTTGAAGGACATTAGGATTGCATTCCATTCCAATTCTGCATCATTTGGTGCTCTTTTTTTCTCGAATGATATCGTTGCTGTTCAAAGAAGTCATTTCCTGCTCCAGATGTTTTGGTGCGACAGTTTCTCAAGGCTGCTGAGTCTGATAACAAGGTTAGGCAAGTCAACATCTCTCACAATATCGAAAACGAGTAAAGCACAATAGATTTACACGTTGGGAGAAAATTGAACATGTAAAAGTCCCCCTTAAGTGAGTATCCTAAAAACTCTTGTCAAAGCCTTCATTAATGTACATGCTCTTCCGGAAAATAATTGATGAGATTTGGAATGCCCATCTACACAGCTCACTCCTGTGATAAGACCTGCGAGGAGCACAGCAACTGCTCAGTGGTGTCTTCAATTCATTGCTCAGTGATTTCCTTTCTTGTTTGCCTTTTTTTAAACCAAGTTCTTGAAGCCGCGACAGCGCCTGATCCAGACATACTCATAAGAAGTTCAGGCAAGTTTCGGCTGAGCAATTTACTTCTTTGGCACTTGGTATGGGCAGTGCTCAGTTTCCAGAGAAGCTGCTATCATTCTCAGAAGAATAAGAAGAAAAACGAAAACAAATCAACCGTGTGCATCATATATTTGCTGATGGGTGCGGCTTCAGGGGATCTTTATATGTGAGGGATGACCATTTTATTCTTGGCTCATCCAAATGGAGAGATTGAGTCGGAGTTGTTACATAAAAGTAGGGTAATTACAGAATTGGTAGAAGGCAATTTATATACATTGCAAGTGCAGATTAGTCCCGTACATAAATTATTCGTGGAGCCTGAATATTTTGTTCCTAATTAACCACGGTTCCAACTTTCCTGATCGTCTTGTTCCTGACTGAACATGTTACAAACTTACAAGACAACGTTCTCACTTGTTTTGTCTATCGGAAAATTTTTATTTTCCCCGTTAGTCTGCTCCTTGCGACTGAACAAATCCTCGCCCGGGAATTCCTGCTTACATCTTTCTATTGATTTTCATCAATCCTATCCTCACGCAACATTTCTTCAAGCCTCACTTTTTTTTGGTCCGTTTGGATTGAATTTCTTTTTTACTTAATTTAAATCTCGTGTGCATGCGCTTTGACATTTTTTAAATCGCATCTTTTTATCAGATTAAATGATGCTTGTAATCTGTGGCGGTGGTTATTACAATTTTTAAATTTGGTCTTGCGACCCGGAATGATTATAGTGAGAGAGAGAGAGAGAGAGAGAGAGAGAGAGAGATGTTTTTCCTTTCTTTTTTTGCTTGTAAGGACTCGTTTTTCCTGTGTCCACTGTTAATTTATCTTTTTTGTCCCATTAAAGCATCAAACATCTGTAACTAAAACTTTTAGGTTAAACACATTACTTTAAGTGAAGCACCCTTGTTAAATCCACAGAAATCTATTCTCATGGGAATTGGAATTCACAATAAAATGTAGTATAGACTTATTCGATTGAACAATCAAGAAAACAATAACATGATGTTAAAGATTTTGCACTAGATATAAACAAGATATAAACCTATTTACTTGAGTAATATCACACGGTGATGTGTTTGCAAGACATACCTCTTTGGTTTCGGCTATGTTACACCTTCCAATTCTACCACCCTTTTTCTTGTGTTTTCATCTGTACTAGCTAGCATACACAAGTACTACTAAATAATAATAATAATAATTACTTACCATCAGAACATCATCATCATTATATCAATCTAGCTAGCAAGAATGTCATGATCATCTGGTCATCCATAGGCAGTGATTTATGTAGTGTGGGGAAAAAACCTTATGCCCATATGTAAAACATAAAAAAAAACATTAGGGTTTCACGATCAAGTATGTCACGGCCAGCATTTTTAATCAGCATAATCATCTCCACGCTTGACAACCACAATTATCCATTTACTGATATGAAAATGACACACCCCAATTCTTCAAACTCGAAAAACTGACTCATGACAGTTAAAGTTAATCCAGGAATAACAAGTTCACACACCAAAAGAAAACAGCAACACGCGCAGCGTCCACCCCAATCCGTGTGTCTTCCTTAACTCGAGCAGAATCACTGAAGAAAGCACAGATTGAAGAAGCAGCCTGCTTTTATTTAGATCTTGCACTAAGAAATTAAGATTGCAGTAGGAACCCTAGCCCAAGAAGAAGTCAGTCTTCATGACAGGGACGTTCACGTGCACCCCTTAAGCACCCCCGTTGTCACCACCACAATCTTCATCATCCTCTGGAGGTTCCTCGTTCAGATCAAACTCAATGGGTTCTCCCTCTGGGCCTCCACTGCCGATGAAGGAGTGCTGCCCTTTGTCTCACTCCCCTCCGTCTTGTTAGATCTGTCTGCTCTAATTCAAGCAAGATGGCCGCGGCTTCCTTCTCTGGCGTCCCCAGGCTATCATGGACGAGCATGTGCTCATGGACAGCGGGCTGACTGGGGAACAGATTCGGTAACTCCATCAAGAGGGACACCACTTCCTTCTCCTCCTCCGACGGCTTATTATGGACGCGCCTGTGCCCATAGACGGCCTGCCGACTCTTGAAAGCTTTACTGCACAGGGGGCAAAGCCAGTGCCCGCTTGAAGCGTCATGCACTGCCGTCTCCACCACGAGGGCAGCGGAGGAACCGCCTGCAAAGTCTGGTTCTTCAGCCCGATTCATGCCCCTTCCCTCATCTTCGTCCCCAGCACCGGTCATCTCGTCCTTAACTCCGGCGGGAGATTTTGTTGCAGGAGCGTGAGAGTGAAACTACTGGACGACACGACTTGTTAAATAAGACTATAGATTAAAGTGAAACCTGTCGATAGGAGTGAGGAAATACCCTTACTACTAATTATTTTTTAGGCGATTGCTTTACTACCCAATATTTGCTCATGTCCTAGGGTTCCTTCTGATGTGGTATAATCTAGGGATTGAATGTTCATTATTAGGTAGCCTTCATCATTAATTAAATGGGAAAAGATACGCACCTGTGGGGCAACTCGAAGGTTAATACGTCATAGGGGTATGCAGGACAAAAACTTTACAGATTCAAAGTCAAACTAATCAAAATCATTTGACTCCTTTCATATTCCCCAGATCACACATTATACACTTATCGCTCCCTTTCTTTATAAAAAGTATGGGTCTGCATTATGCGCTTGCATGCTTTTTTCTTTTTAAGGATACATATTTCATCATCCCGTCTAATTATATTTTCCAAACAAAGCAATTTGCCATTTTCTTTTCTAGTTTAATGTAACAACTTAAAAACATGGAAATTAATATGGACATACCAAAAACTATCGTCAAAATTACCTCATGCTCTCCCTCTGACTTCAAGGACAATATTCCATAACCCTTATCCGTGATGTTTTGTGTTCGATTGTCCGGACACATAGTAGGATATGATGTGATAAAATGAGATTAAAAACCGCCAGATGGTATAAAATCCCATTACATGTTTAGTGCAAGGATTGGCTTTTTTTTTTTTTTTTTTTTTTTTTAAAGGTTCAATCTAAAAAATGAAAAGGCAAAGAAAAAGAACACACCCTAATCTCCTACAGCAACCACCGCCGCGACTGATCACCTCTGCCGTGGTTGCCACCATTAGTGACTATTCCTGATTTTTCTCCTCTTTTGGCCTAATTATCATTTAGATAATTTCAAAAGATCTTCCAACACTAAAACAGCATTAAAAAAAGTGAAATTGAGAAAATTTCAAGGGAAGGGAAAAAACTTCGGACGGGGCAATGATAGCGCCCTTGTTTTCATGTTGAATCAAATTTGCTTTTCGTACCTTTTTTCAAATGTTAACGAGATCGGACGGCCACGCTCTCTCTCTTTCATAAAACATATGATATATCGATGGGTTAGGTATGGATGACACGAATTTTTTTCACGACTTTGTTCTTTTTTTGTTGGGCCTGATTGTTTTTGTTTTCTCAAAAAGCAGAAAGCAACTTTTTGATTTTCCTTTGGGACACTTTGTTATGTGATTTGGAAGACAAGAAATGATTGTCTCTTCAGGGGAAAAAATTTCTTCATTTCGGCTATGAAGCAACACTTAGTTAAGGCGATCAAAGACAAAGCAATGGCCTTCAATTCGGTTGAAGACTCCCTAAGAAACAGAAGGTTGCAGCGATGCTGGGGGATCCACCCTCGAATTTTTGGAGATGTCCGTCGTGTAGGTCCACCTTCTATTCCGGATGTGGCCACCTAGTTTCTTTTAAGCTTGTTAATTGTATTTTCCTTTCTTTGTGGGAATTGGTACCCTTTCACTCCAGTGACATATCGTCCTGTTGAGTAAAGGTTGGTACTGATTTTCCCTCTTATGTACAGTTTGCTGGTTTGAAAAGTCAATATAACTTACCATTACCAAAAAAAAAAAAAAAACTTTTTGATTTTCCATAAAATTTAAAATGTCATCTAAACTCAAAAAAGTTTGGAAATAATTATATGTGAACCAACTCAAAAAAAACATTTATATATTGTGAAAATTTTAAGTGTTTCGAATTAGAAGGGGGTCAAAATATGTTAATGATAAAAGTGGTCTTGCCACGCCCATCATCATTTGATCTTTGAAGCGGAAGAGCATGAATAGCAAGAAGTCAACGAACTTTCCATCAGGTTTTGGACGGAGGCAAGAGTGTGGAAAATTGAGTCGCGTGAAAGGGCACGCGCTCCGTCAATCCCTCATTCCTTCCCCGGCCCCGACGTGATAGGCACCGGATTGCCAATGCACGAAGCAATACGGTTCCGACCAAGAAAAACATTCTCTGGTGGATGGGTCTCTCTCTCTGTCGAAATGTGGTGGACACGGGGTTCTCTCTCTCTCTCTCTCTCCCTCTCACGGTTACCCTGGGCACTGACTGGCTGGAATTGTCACTGTGCTGTTTTACTTTTTCTTGTTTTGAGACGATTACGATTCATTTTCCAACCCTTTTGTTCCATTTCACGCACTCTGGAATGCGGGTGTGGGTCCTTGCCTCGACCATCATCATTGCTCTGTCCACAGTTGTCTGCCATTTCCACTTCCTCCTAATCATCAATTGATAATTAAGATCTAGCGATCAAAAAGAAAAATTAGATCAATGCCAAAATAATAGGAAAGATCGATAATTAAATACATCGTAGCCGAAATTGACCCCCGGGGGGGGGGGTTCCAGAAACATGGGAAGGGGCTGGTTGATTTTTCTAAGAGATGCTTGGGGCATTCTTCCGCGCCTACAGAGATGCCACAATCTCCATATTCATTTCTCTCTTGAACCCGCCGTTTTTGGCTTCTTAGCTTCATGTTAATTAATTTTGCAGTATCTGATTAGTGGACTATGCGGTTTTTTCCCTCTTATCCCCCCTAGTTCATTGAATAGTTGGTCAGTCGACCATAAAAGGAAAATAAACGATCTGCTAGTAAAGTCATGTAAATTTTTGGGGTAAGACTGTAAACCAGATGCATACCCAACGGTCCAAGAATAAGGAAACTTGATGACTACACTAGCAGCACGGAATTAAAATCCATGCCATTGATCCGTCAACCAAAAAAAAATAAAAATTGAAATAAAGCAAATAGGAGATCAGAGTGGTTTTCCTTGGAGGTGGAAAATTCGTCCACCTGGTTTTATCAATTTGCAAATTCTTCCTCAGTTAGTTAAAAGAATGAAATTGGCCGATATTATGACAATACTAGGTAGCATAGATATCATTATGGGAGAAATTGATCGTTAAAATGATAATTGATACAACAGAAGTACAAGATATAAATTCTTTTTCTAGATTGGAATCTTTAAAAGAAGTTTATGGAATCATAGGGATATTTTTACCTATTTTGATTCGTTGGATATGGAGGATGCGTGGGATCGTCAGTTGGAGCAGTGTGACGCTGCGTCAGCCACAATCGGAAAGCGGAAGATCAATCCTTTCTTTTTCTTAGGGTTTTCTGTTTCGACGTGACCTTTTGCTTTTCCAGGTCGCATGTGGGATGTTTTTTTTCAACTTACCCTAAAGAAAGCGCCCGAGACTTTCGATGGAATACTATGCTGCTGCGGATTTGAAAACACTCTTAAATGGACAAAGATGGAGTCTTGAAATCTCTGACCTATTTTGGAGTGGTCGAGCCTAATGGTGCCCCCCATGCACATGCGTGCATCCTTTTCTTTGTAAAGAGAGCTACGGTTGTTGTCGTATACGGTTGCCAATGCACGAATCAGACACGACACCGACCTTAAAAAACAAAATCGAAGTAGGGTTTGTCTCTCTCTCCCTTTCTCCAGAAAATCGGAGTAGGGCTCTCTCCCCCTCTCCCTGTCACGGCCACTCACGTAGTGCTGCTTTGCTTCTTTTTGAGAACGATTCCAAATAGTCTCCTTTCTATATCTTCCCCTTCGTTCCATTCCATACGAGGTATTCGGTGTGGCCCGTGTGGGGCCCTCTTGCCCTTTAAACATCATCATTCCTCTATAATTATCTTCCATTTCCACTTCCTCATAATGATCACTTGATAATTAAGATCTAGAGACCAAAAAGCAAAAAAGAAGAAGAAGAGAGAGTTAATACCAAAGTAACTGGAGGAATCGATGATTATATTAAAGAAGAATGTTGTAGCTGAAATTGAGGGAGAGGGGAGAAAAGCTTCCCATGTTGTGATCATCCAATCTTGATTTTTGGAGCCCCAGAAACATGGGGAGGGACTGGTTGATTTTTCTAAGAGATGCTTGGGGCATTCTTCCGCGCCTACAGAGATGCTACAATCTCCAAACTCATTTCCCTCTCGAACCCACCGTTTTTGGCTCCTTAGCTTCCTGTTAATTAATTTAGCAAAGTGTCGATTAGTGAACTATGTGGTATTTTCCTTCCTTTTCCCCCCTAGTTCATTGAATAGTTGGTCAGTCGACCATAAAAGGAAAATAAACGATCTGCTAGTAAAGTCATGTAAATTTTTGGGGTAAGACTGTAAACCAGATGCATACCCAACGGTCCAAGAATAAGGAAACTTGATGACTACACTAGCAGCACGGAATTAAAATCCATGCCATTGATCCGTCAACCAAAAAAACAAAAATTGAAATAAAGCAAATAGGAGATCAGAGTGGTTTTCCTTGGAGGTGGAAAATTCGTCCACTTGGTTTTATCAATTTGCAAATTCTTCCTCAGTTCGTTAAAAGAATGTAATTGACCGATATTATGACAATACTAGGTAGCATAGATATCATTATGGGAGAAGTTGATCGTTAAAATGATAATTGATACAACAGAAGTACAAGATATAAATTCTTTTTCTAGATTGGAATCTTTAAAAGAAGTCTATGGAATCATAGGGATGTTTTTACCTATTTTGACTCTTGTATTGGGAATCACAATAGGTGTACTCGTAATTGTGTGGTTAGAAAGAGAAATATCCCCAGGAATACAACAACGTGTTGGTCCCGAATAAGCCGGTCCTTCGGGAATTCTTCAAGCTTTAGCAGATGGGACAAAACTTATTTTCAAAGAGAATCTTCTACTCTACTATTCTATATTTCATACTCTACTATTCTATATTTCATTTCATATTTTATTACTTTACCAATTAAAGAATCTTCTCTTTCGAAAATAATCCAAAATGGAAAGTGTTCAATTGGAACATGAAAACGTAACTAAATTTTGATTCTTGAATCCCTTTCACGCTCATGTCACGTCGAGGTACCGCAGAAGAAAAAACTGCAAAATCCGATCCAATTTATCGTAATCGATTAGTTAACATGTTGATTAACCGTATTCTGAAACACGGAAAAAAATCATCGACTTATCAAATTATCTATTGAGCCATGAAAAAATTCAACAAAAGACAGAAATATCCATTTTACGTCAAGCAATACGTGGAGTAACTCCCGATATAGTAGTAAAAGCAATTCATTTACCAAACGAAAAGACTTAAGATTCCAAAGTTGAATTACTCTGATCCGCGCTACTGTGGAAAAAGAAAGGGTTCCGAAAACCGAAAGAAAGGCCTGAACCTGTCGAGTGTACTGCGGAGAGATCCGCCTTAATCTCCCCGCCTACTGCATTTTATCTGCAAGTTAAAGCCAGAAAAGTGTCTGCATGTGTCTTCATGTTAAAGCCAGAAAAGTGTCTGCACATTGTTGTCTGCATGCGTCTTCATGTTAAAGCCTGAAAAGTGTCTGCACATTGTCACAATTTAAATAACAAAATAATTTATATTTATGAACCTTGAAGATTAAATCTAAAAATCTAATTACATGAGAACACAACCCAAAATAGAAGTTTTTAATCACCTTAAAAATTTGTGAGTTTGCTCAGAGCAGCATCGTTCTCATCAGTTAAATACTTTTTGTTTTTTTGTGCTAACTCATTTGAAAGAAAAACGATTAACTCCTCAAAACACATACTCTGGATTGGGATATATTCTGAGAATATGTATGGATTAACTACTGTTACACGGCGAGTTTGGTGTGACGTCAAAACTGCACCGATTGGGACATATTCTGAGAATAATGTGGGCCTATTCTTGGAAATCTTTTTCTCTTTTCTTCCAAGACAGGATGGATTTCGAATCTTAGTGGAGATAAAGTGTTATACATCGCCGTGGGGCCGCGGCACGAAGCCTTCTCTGTCTTGTTCAGAATTTTCACCCCTCTCTCGCTCCCAAGAGCGCCCGCCGGTCTCCTCCGCCTCCGGGAGCCACTCCCCCACTCTCTCACTCCCGAGCTTAGATTCACCTCCGGCACGTCGCTTCTGCCTCCGCTTCCGGGAGCCACTCCCTCTCTCTCTCACTCCCGAGAGCCCCGCCAGACGCATCCCGAGCTTAGATCCGCCTACGGCACATCGCTGCGGCCTCCGCCTTTGGAAGCCACTCCCTCCCTTTCTCTTTCACTGCCAATAGCCCCCGCCGGTCGCATCCCAAGCTTAGATCCGCCTCCGCTGTCGCCTCCAGGAGGCCCCTTGTGGTTATGATCCTCCAAGAGCCCCGCTGACCGTAGCTGTTGGGTTCCGAGCTCAGGTCCCCCCGCCTCCGCCGTCGCCTCTGTCGGAGTATTACTAGCATTCCATTCCATGCTCGTTTTGAAGGACATTAGGATTGCATTCCATTCCAATTCTGCATCATTTGGTGCTCTTTTTTTTCTCGAATGATATCGTTGCTGTTCAAAGAAGTCATTTCCTGCTCCAGATGTTTTGGTGCGACAGTTTCTCAAGGCTGCTGAGTCTGATAACAAGGTTAGGCAAGTCAACATCTCTCACAATATCGAAAACGAGTAAAGCACAATAGATTTACACGTTGGGAGAAAATTGAACATGTAAAAGTCCCCCTTAAGTGAGTATCCTAAAAACTCTTGTCAAAGCCTTCATTAATGTACATGCTCTTCCGGAAAATAATTGATGAGATTTGGAATGCCCATCTACACAGCTCACTCCTGTGATAAGACCTGCGAGGAGCACAGCAACTGCTCAGTGGTGTCTTCAATTCATTGCTCAGTGATTTCCTTTCTTGTTTGCCTTTTTTTTAAACCAAGTTCTTGAAGCCGCGACAGCGCCTGATCCAGACATACTCATAAGAAGTTCAGGCAAGTTTCGGCTGAGCAATTTACTTCTTTGGCACTTGGTATGGGCAGTGCTCAGTTTCCAGAGAAGCTGCTATCATTCTCAGAAGAATAAGAAGAAAAACGAAAACAAATCAACCGTGTGCATCATATATTTGCTGATGGGTGCGGCTTCAGGGGATCTTTATATGTGAGGGATGACCATTTTATTCTTGGCTCATCCAAATGGAGAGATTGAGTCGGAGTTACATAAAAGTAGGGTAATTACAGAATTGGTAGAAGGCAATTTATATACATTGCAAGTGCAGATTAGTCCCGTACATAAATTATTCGTGGAGCCTGAATATTTTGTTCCTAATTAACCACGGTTCCAACTTTACTGATCGTCTTGTTCCTGACTGAACATGTTACAAACTTACAAGACAACGTTCTCACTTGTTTTGTCCATCGGAAAATTTTTATTTTCCCCGTTAGTCTGCTCCTTGCGACTGAACAAATCCTCGCCCGGGAGTTCCTGCTTACATCTTTCTGTTAATTTTCATCAATCCTATCGTCACGCCACATTTCTTCAAGCCTCACTTCTTTTAAGTCCGTTTGGATTAAATTTCTTTTTTTACTTAACTTAAATCTCGTGTGCATGCGCTTCGACATTTTTTAAATCGCATCTTTTTATCTGATTAAACGATGCTTGTAAGCTGTGGCGGTGGTTATTACAATTTTTAAATTTGGTCTTGCGACCCGGAATGATTATAGAGAGAGAGAGAGAGAGAGAGAGAGAGAGAGAGAGAGAGATGTTTTTCCTTTCTTTTTTTGCTTGTAAGGACTCGTTTTAGAGAGAAGTTTTTCCTTTCTTTTTTTTGCTTGTAAGGACTCGTTTTTCCTGTGTCCACTGTTAATTTATCTTTTTTGTCCCATTAAAGCATCAAACATCTGTAACTAAAACTTTTAGGTTAAACACATTACTTTAAGTGAAGCACCCTTGTTAAATCCACAGAAATCTATTCTCATTAGAATTGGAATTCACAATAAAATGTAGTATAGGCTTATTCGATTGAACAATCAAGAAAACAATAACATGATGTTAAGATTTTGCACTAGATATAAACCTATTTACTTGAGTAATATCACACGGTGATGTATTTTTGCAAGACATACCTCTTTGGTTTCGGCTTACACCTTGCAATTCTACCACCCTTGTTCTTGTGTTTTCATCTCTACTAGCTAGCATACACAAGTACTACTAAATTATAATAATAATAATTACTTACCATCAGAACATCATCATCATCATCATATCAATCTAGCTAGCAAGAATGTCATGATCATCTGGTCATCCATAGGCAGTGATTTATGTAGTGTGGGGAAAAAACCTTATGCCCGTATGTAAAACATAAAAAACCATTAGGGTTTCACGATCAAGTATGTCATGGCCAGCATTTTTAATCAGCATAATCATCTCCACGCTTGACAACCACAATTATCCATTTACTGATACGAAAATGGCACACCCCAATTCTTCAAACTCGAAAAACTGACTCATGACAGTTAAAGTTAATCCAGGAATAACAAGTTCACACACCAAAAGAAAACAGCAACACGCACAGCGTCCACCCCAATCCGTGTGTCTTCCTTAACTCGAGCAGAATCACTGAAGAAAACACAGATTGAAGAAGCAGCCTGCTTTTGTTTAGATCTTGCACTAAGAAATTAAGATTGCAGTAGGAACCCCAGCCTAAGAAGAAGTCACTGTCTTCATGACAGGGACGTTCACGTGCACCCCTTAAGCACCCCCGTTGTCACCACTACAATCTTCATCATCCTCTGGAGGTTCCTCGTTCAGATCAAACTCGATGGGTTCTCTCTCTGGGCCTCCACTGCCGATGAAGGAGTGCCGCACTCAGCCACGGTAGTTGTCGCCCTTTGTCTCACTCCCCTCCGTCTTGTTAGATCTGTCTGCCCTAATTCAAGCAAGATGGTCGCGGCTTCCTTCTCTGGCGTCCACAGGCTATCATGGACGGGCATGTGTTCATGGACAGCGGGCTGACTGGATAACAGATTTGGTAACTCCGTCAAGAGGGATGCCACTTCCTTCTCCTCCTCCGACGGCTTATTATGGACGCGCCTGTGCCCATAGACGGCCTGCGGACTCTTGAAAGCTTTACGGCACAGGGGGCAAAGCCAGTGCCCGCTTGAAGGGTCATACACTGCCGTCTCCACCACGAGGGCAGCGGAGGAACCGCCTGCAAAGGCTGGTTCTTCAGCCCGATTCATGCCCCTTCCCTCATCTTCGGCCCCGGCACTGGTCATCTCGTCCTTATCTTGGGCGGGAGATTTCTTGCAGGAGCGTGAGTGTGAAACTACGGGACGACACGACTTGTTAAATAAGACTATAGATTAATGTGAAACCTACCGATAGGAGTCAGGAAATACCTTTGCTGCCAGCACCACCGGGCACAGCAGAAAAGCCGCTGATCGATCTGGTTGCTGCACGCTGAGGGGCTAAGGGTGAAACATTTCCATCGTGGCCGGTCATCTCGTCCAGCTATGGGGCGAGAGATTCCTGGCAGGAGGGCGAGAGAGTGAAACTATGGAACCACAACGACCGGCTAAATAAGAAATATAGATTAAAGTGAAACCCACCGATATGAGTGATGGAAAGACTAGGAGTCGAAGGAGTTTATTCTATAAGGGTTTTTTTTTTTTTTTTCACTCAAATAATTTACTGGTCTAATTCGCCATTAATTTTTGTCTTCGCAATCATGAAAGAGAAGCTTAGGCAAACGCGTGCACAGAACGGTAAGGACTTGGGCCAGCCAAGCCAAAAAGAAAAAGCAAATGTGCCCCAGATTACAAGAGGCATTAGGAAAATAACCCTACATGCAACGAGTCTGTGGTACGATCGCATTGTATCCATCTAGCATCAACCCAGGCAGTGACCTAGGGACAACTGGCCTTCGGATGGGAAAAAACTCAGACCAGAAAAAATAAAAAGGAAAATGGCATGCTTTGCGAAGAATGCAGGTTCAAAGTCACTCAATCGTTTAACTCCGTTTAACTCCGTTTAACTCCTACTTGGAGTACACATTGTACCCTCTGCATCGTGCTCCCTTTGCATCCGTTTTCTTTTTAAGGATAAATTATTTTTTTTCCCAACAAAGCAATTTGGCATTTCTGTTTCGTGTTTATTGTAACTTAAAAAACATGAAAATTAATATGGACATACCAAAAACTATCGTCATGATTGTCTCATGGTCTATTTGGCTTGCAAGGATAATATTCCAACACCCTTATTCATGACATTCTATGTTCGATTGTCAGAACATATATTATGATATGATCTTATAAAGTGAGATTAAAAATGCTTAGATGGTATAAAATCCCATTATGTGTTTGGTGCACCTAGAATAGGATTGTTTTTTATTTATGAAAAAGTTCAATTCAAAAAATGAAAAGGCAAAGAAAAAAATAAGACCATAATCTAACACAGTAACCACTGCGGCGACCGATCACCTTCGCCGTGGTTGCCACCATTAGTGATGGCAACCATCACTTGTATTCCTAATTTTTCTCCTCTTTTGGTCTAACCCTCATTTAGATAATTCCAAAAGATCTTACAACACTAAAACAACATTAGAAAAGTGACATTCAATAAATTAGAAAGGGAGATAAAAACTTCGAACAGGTGCAACGTGCAACAGTAGTGCCTTTATGCTGCCCTTCATTAATTGTGGAAAACCCTGTAGATGAGGAAGATGTGGAAAGTCATTGTCCTAAATTTGAATTTCATATTTTTTTCGAATCATCATCTCTTTTGATACGAGATCAGATGGCCTCTCTCTCTCTCTCTCTCTATCTCTCTCTACTGTAGAATGTTAGTGATGGTGAGAGCAATTGCAGAGAAATCTTTAGTATCGTGTTTTTCTTGTTATCTTTTTAAATGCAAATTATATTATATGACATTGATAATCATGTAAGAGGCAAATTTTCACTACCTTTTGAGTGGGGATATACTTTTTCGTGCATATATTGATTGTCATCTTATGGCAGCATTATTGTTATAGTCATCATTATTATTGTGTTGATGTTACCTTCGCCGTGGTTGCCACCATTAGTGATGGCAACCATCACTTGTATTCCTAATTTTTCTCCTCTTTTGGTCTAACCCTCATTTAGATAATTCCAAAAGATCTTACAACACTAAAACAACATTAGAAAAGTGACATTCAATAAATTAGAAAGGGAGATAAAAACTTCGAACAGGTGCAACGTGCAACAGTAGTGCCTTTATGCTGCCCTTCATTAATTGTGGAAAACCCTGTAGATGAGGAAGATGTGGAAAAGTCATTGTCCTAAATTTGAATTTCATATTTTTTTCGAATCATCATCTCTTTTGATACGAGATCAGATGGCCTCTCTCTCTCTCTCTCTCTCTCTCTCTCTCTCTACTGTAGAATGTTAGTGATGGTGAGAGCAATTGCAGAGAAATCTTTAGTATCGTGTTTTTCTTGTTATCTTTTTAAATGCAAATTATATTATATGACATTGATAATCATGTAAGAGGCAAATTTTCACTACCTTTTGAGTGGGGATATACTTTTTCGTGCATATATTGATTGTCATCTTATGGCAGCATTATTGTTATAGTCATCATTATTATTGTGTTGATGTTACCATTGGTTTTTGCTAGATGAGTAGATAAAAACAATGTGTTTAATGTTGATCTCGAACACAATACAATCAAATGAGTCTAAGACTTGATTTTGTTGTGAATTTCAATTGTGATTAGAATAGATTTCAAAAAGAAATATATTTTAATTATTTATTCTTACACCGTGCCTTTTGAATATGACTTATGTAATTCAACAAGGGCACTTCATTGGGAATAATGTATATAATCTAAAAGTAGACTTAGTAAATTAGTCAAAGGTATATTAGTTTAGGATTTTTTATGGTCAAAAAATTAGTTTTGGATAAATTTATCATAGATGTACCAATTTGGGGGTTTTTCAAAGTATTAACCCTAACACATTATCAAAATCTAAATACCAGAACAATTGATATTTCTGTACCTTGAAGATTAAGTCTAAAAATCTAACTGCATAAGAACAAAACCCAAAATACAAGTTTTTATTTACCTTAAAAATTTGTAATATTGCTCAAAGCAGCACCGTTCTCATCTATTAAATCCATTTTTTTTTTTGCTAACTCATTTAAAAGAAAAACGATTAACTCCTCAAAACACAAACTCTCTCTCCCCTCCCCTCCTCGAGAGAGTGCATCGACTCTTTGACTAGACGAGCAAGAGAGAGAAAATAAAGGGTTGAGATGTCTGAACTGAAGAAGAAGAAGAACAACAACAACATCCCTCTTGTTGTTTTTGTTCTTTTCATTCTGTTTTTGTCAAACGCGACGATTAGTGAAGTGAGAAAGTTGGATCGTCCTGATTCGCGCAGACTTTGTTATGGTTTGTTGGTCCGTGCAACGATCGCTTGTGCCATCGTATAGCGGGGTGCACCTGATTATGAATTGACATTTTCTATTTTCTATTTTTGTTATTAAATTATTTTTTTGGGCTTTGATTTGATCGCATACGTTGGATAAATTATTTTTTGACCAAATTCCAAATAAGGACTTTAAGTACCCTCATTCTCTTAAATAATAGCCTGAAGTTGATTTGTTTGAAATAAAGACCTGAAGTGGCCATGTTAATTTCAAAGAAAAATCTAACTCATTGGCTAATAACGGTATTTTCGCGTTTTATTTTTTTATCTTTTTGTATTAGATGAAAAAACAAAAAGGGAAAGGGAAAGGAAAACGACAAGGGCTCTACAAGCACTCGTCGAAGCCGCCCCACCGTCACCGGGAAGGGTTGATAATGGTGGGGTATGGCCGGCCAAGGGTTGATGAGGGTCAGCGGGCATCGGCCAATGGCCGGTGACTCTAGTCGACCGCAAGTGAAGCCCACCACTCGCAGGGGTCAGCTTCGAGTGGTAGCCCTCGATTAGGAAAAAAAGGAAAAAAATCAACAGATAAAGGATGAAAATCCCCTTATCAATTGGTGAGTTAGATTCTTATTTGAAATTGATATAGTTATTTCAAGTTCTTACTTGAAATAATATTCATTTGAGCTACTTATTTTAAAAATGATGACATTTCAAGGTCTTATTTAAAATAAAATTTATTTTAGATCTTTATTCAAGAGAACAAGAGCATTTCATGATCTTATTTGAAATTTGTCAAGAGAAAGTCGGGCCTACTCTTGGAAATCCTTTTCTAAGTAGTTTTGTTTGACATTAAAATCGGATAGATGTGTCACTTTCTTTTTCATAAATTTCAGAAACAGGGTGGATTTCCAATGTCAGTGGAGAGAAAATATTCCGTGGGCCCCTCCGACCCCAGTCAAAGGCCGACCATTGGCCCCTCTTTTCCGGGATCCGCCTTCCGACATTCAAACGTTCGCCTCCTCTCTTTCACAGTGGTTTGGACGCAGGTGATGAGTGAATTACAGTGAAATAATGTGAGGGAGTGAAAAGACGACGAGTATAAGGAGTTTTGCTTTGATAGCCCACAGGTCGTATTCAGCAAATTTTACATTTCACTGGATTGACATGTTTGGCCTTGATATGTTGACGTGTCCATGAAATAGAATCCCGCGCACCGTGAACGGAATGATAAGGAGGCGCACGAAGCTAACGCAATATCGAAATTGATAGCCACCCCAAGTTTCAAGGTCCATTAGGAAAAAAATGTTAATTCACCCGGTACGTGTGAGTCCGACAGAAGTCACATGCACCAATAGATGGTGGGCCCCACACGGGACTCGTGATCCAACGGTGGTTTCGACAGTTCGGATGCACCCGGTGCTTGCTCATGTCATGTGCCAAGGAATGCTTAACCTGGGTCAGTAAATTGAATGAATATATCTAAAGGGAAAAGGTTAATATGTCATATGGTTCAAAGTATAAAAAAAAAAAAAAAAAAAAAAAAAACACCTAATTCCAACTTCTATGTTCCCCCGGTTCGTCGGAGTCTTCTCCTTATCACGTAATGATACCTATACGCTCCCTTCCAGATATTCCATCAACCCATCTAAATTATTTTTCCCAACAAAGCAATTAGGACATTTTGTTTCGGGTTACATGTAACAATTTAAAACCTTGAGAAATTAATATGGGCATGTCAAAGACTATCGTCATGATTGCCTCATGCTCCCATTTCCTCTTGCAAGGATCATATTCCAATGCCCATGTCCCTAACATTCTACCATTCGATCGTTAGGACACATATTAGGATATGATCCGATAAATGAGATAATAAACAAAAAAACCTTTGATGGTGGAAAATCTCATTACTTGTTTGGTGCATTTTGAATAAGGGATTTATCAATAGGTAATGTTGCTCCAATACCCAACCAAAGGGCAAAGAAAAAAAAAGAAACAAGAAAAGACCCCAATCTACTATAATAGCCATCACTGTGATAGATCATGCTGCCATGGTTGCCGCCATTGGCGACCTCAACCACGCCCACAGTGGTCACCTTTGTTGCGGTTGAGGAAGCCCGAGATCATTTGAGAAACCTCCCGATTGAGACTAGGAGCCCAGCCCACACAAGAAGTGCAATCACCCAAGGGTGATTGCCTGTGGAGTGTGATCGCTGCGGTGGTCAACTCAAGACTAGTCGCGATGGTCGTGGTGTCAAATTTGACACCACGAGAGATGAAGTGACTCCGGTGACGACCGCATAGTGACTCCGGCGACGACCGCATTGTGTTCACTTGATAATGGCGACCATTGGGCGGTGGTCGCTAGTGGTGTCCATGTGGCAGTGCCGATGGCGTGCACATTGGAGCCTTCTTTAGTTTTTTCAAAATTTTCTAATCCTATCTAGTACCATCTAAATGTCACTCCCTAGGTCAGAATTTTTTATCTGGAAAATGCCGGATTTTGTATGGCGCCAAAAACTATGTAGGATTAAAATTATCAAATTCGGAATTTATCCGGTCCACCAAACACAATCATATAATTTTGCTTAAATATGAAGATAATTAAGATAATAAAGCACACTATACAAGAAGCTATCATTACCATATACCACATAAGGTATTACATATTCAACAAAAGGACAAGAGGTATCATACTATGAATTTAGCAAACCAAGTTGGTTTGCATAACTCTATATTATGGTTCTACCCTCGAATACTATAACTATTAAACTATGCCTCTTTTGGATGCACCAATTAATAAAATCTTTACTAAATAGATTCCATGCTCTTAAAAGAGCTATTTAATATCTCCAAACCAGATGACATTGTGCGCAATCCAGACTAATCAGATTTACAAGACACAGAAAGCAGGAAAAGAAAAACCTTATCGACATTATGAAATTCCCCAATGTGAGAATGGGAATGATTTTGTTTTGCATATAATTATGTTTTACTTCATAACTCAAATTCAAATTTACAGATTCATATAAGGGGCCATGGTTGGCCACTAAATAGATTTACCAGTTAAAATGCTATGAATTTAAATCTCATCCCTTCAATTTAAGTGCATTTTGGGGGAGGCTTGTCTTGGGAAGTTTGATATATGAGGACATCAGATATTTCCCAAATAACTACTGTTAAATGAGCGGACAACGAAACTTCTAATCAATTCTCGGTGTAAGCGTAGCGGATCGGTGAAGCAGGTTCCAGTCCCATGCACGTCGTAACGCGTTGTTTGCATTCAGATCTGACAACGGGGTCAGTTATTCGCCATCCAATTGGGCAGGACGGCTGCGAATTAATAGTATGGGTCGGAGAGCGCATGCGCGGGGAGAAACAGCTGAAACTGCAGTATATGTCCTGTCGGACATCCCGAATGAGAAAGCGAAGCCTTCACATCCAAAACGCTGATTCGGACAAAGTCTTTTGAAGCCTTTTATGCTAAGCACGACATATGATTCAATTGCCACTGTACATCTCGTGACCTTCGGCATGATTATTTAAACTTTTGAACTTTCTCTCCATTTCTTTGTCTTATTGAAAGCATGACAATTTCGATTTTTCATATCTAAGGACGCAAATTGCCTTACCTTACCCAACTTTATAACGTGGCGTGGGTGTTCTGCTACATGAAGTTCTCTCATTTTCTTATCATAAAACCACCACAAATTGATAATATAATTATCCTACATCTTAGAATTGGGAGGAAAACAAAAACAAAAAAGCCAAAGGATTCTTCCATATATAAGGATTCGGAATAAAAATGATCTTTCTACAATATGCCACCAATGAATTGCATTAGGAACTGAGATGACATGAAAACTTTCATTTCGGTGACATTAAGCATGCCTTGTTGGAGAAATAATTACAAAATTTTGAGTTTCTCTTGGGTGGGGATACTATTGTTGACATAATTTTTAGCAAACTTCAATTAATGCTATATTTAGGAGAGAACTAAGCTTTGACATCCCGTTGTTTGGCTTTGTCCTTTTAACTTTGGAAGTTTTGGATTGACATGACATCCTAGCATTAAAATAATCTCTAATGCAAAGGAACCTTAAACGAGAAAGTCTTTACGTCATGTCATATTTAAAAATACATGATTCGCATTAGGTCCACAAAATATGAACTCAAATAGGAATTTAAGCGAGCCCATTATCTTGATGAACATAATTTATAAAGATTTTTTTTCCAATGGTGAGCCAAATTCTATTTAGGTGAAGATTTAACATGACTATAGCAGGAACCTATTTCAATAGGTATAGACATTTATTGGGAAAATATTAAATATTTCGAATTAGAAGAGAATCTGAAGGCACAGTGGCAGCGCTAACGACGGCAACCACCCTTGCAATGGTCACATCTGTCGTGTTGGTTTGACCGTGATGGAGGGAAATCATGATTATTAATCATGCTAGCTTTGTGCCCTTCCCCCCCTGCGGCCCCTGGCCCAACCCCCGGGGCCCTTCTTTTTCCCGGGCTCCACCCTGAGTTTTGATTTTCACCCCCTATCCAATCCCCTCCTTTCTCTCCAATAGTTCCCCACCTCTTACGTGGCCTTGACCCATCATATGCCCACGTCGTCTTCCCCGGGGGTCATATTCGTCCGACCAATCTAACTACAAAGCTTAATTAAGGCAAAGCTCCATTATCAACTTTATTAGGCTTTTTAAGTAGAAAGAAAAGAGCGGAGAGAAAAGAGGAGAAAAAGAAGAAGTAAAGCTCGGTGAAATGACATTTTATGTCAGTGGGATATGAGACGCTACTTAGGAGATTAAGACAAAAAAAAATACTTAGGAGATTATTAAACATAGGCCGTACGGTACGGCAGCCAAATAATAGTGTCTTCTACTTCTGACACGTCGGGCTTCGACGTGGTATGGGGCCCGCTCGTAGGGGCCTTTCGGACATTCCAGGCGCCCCCAATCAAACCCTCCTCATGATGATGATGACGACGATGATGTTGTCTGGCTTTTTGGGTGCGAATCTTTTCAGGAGCGTCCCTCGTGTTCACGTTGCTTTTTTGGAATAATTGAGACATCAAAGTTCTATGATTGTTTAAGAAGATCGAGAGAGATGATTGTTGCTGCATTGATTCAATCTCTTTTTTTTATCTTTTTCTCACAGGCCGACACACCAAAGTACGTTCATAAAAATGAGATTTGGCGAAAATTACATGGAAATATATGTTTAGACATTTTTATAGGAGTCACAATGAAAGAAAACGGCAATGTTAATGCTGCTAACAAAGTTCTCCCTTCCTTCCCTACGAGCCCCCTCCGGTCCTTAAGCCTGCAAAATATGAACTCAAATAGGAACTTTTGCAAGCCCATTAGATGAAGATAATTTAGAGAATGCTTATATGATTATTTTTAACTTATTGTGAGAATAATAATTTATTTTGAGCCACAAAAAGTGAATAAGAAATAATGAAAAATTATTGTGGAGTTTATTTTTAAAAAAAATTATGACTTACAACATGCCATTATTCTTGTAGTGACCCAAAAATCGTTATGCTAGTAAAACCCATTAATTTATAAAGTTTCTTTTCCAACAGTGAGTTAAAACCTATTTAGACGGAGATTTAACATACTAGAGCCAGAACTTGTTCCAATACACACTTAAACTTGTGAAATCGATAGGTAGTATGTAATGTATGTGTCACGGGCCGATCGATCTAGCGTTTTCTTGCACCTGTGCAGCCTTAGGATTTCTCCCAAGCAGCCTTTTCACTCAAACGCACAAGAATTCTAAAGAGAAATTCTAGAGAGAAGCTCTGGATTCTATGATACAATAAGGGGGGAGACCCCTATTTATACAAGTATAGACTCAAGAAAACTCTAGAACTTGGGGATAACGGTTGAGGATCGCTCGTACCAAGGATCGGTCACGACATCGATCAGGAACCCACGTGGATCATTCGTATCTTCAAGCCATGACATATGTATATAATCTATATTGCAAAACAATCTGAAAACCTATTTCAATATATAGATAAATATTAATAGGTAGAATGACATAAATCTTTTTTCAAGGCTTAAATTTTTTTTTTTGGGCCCAACTGTTTGTGCCTTTTGAAAAAGGAAAAAGTACAATCAAAATTTAAAATATCATCCAAATTTTGAAAATTTTGAAATAATTATATGTGAACCCACATATAGACATCTATTGGGAAAATCTTAAATATTTCGAATTAGAAGAGAGTCAAAATACGTTGGTCATAAAATATATCTAGACACGCCCGCATCATCTTTAAATTTTTGAAGCAAAAAAACGCGAACAGAAGTAAATGATTCTTGAAACAGGTTTCCATGTATAATGCCACCACTAGCGACGGCAACCACCCCACAGTGGTCGCCTCTGTCGTGGTTGTCTGAACAAGACGGAGGGAACCCGAGATCATTTGAGAAACCTCCCGATTAAGATTGGGCAGGCCGACCTGCCCAGGAACTGCAATCACAACAGGGCGGTTGATCGTGGAGTGCAGATCACTGGGGCGGTCGCCATTGGACTAGTCGTGGTCTCACATCTCGCGGCGTCAAATCTGAGGAAGTGACAGAGAAAGTGGCTTCGGCGACCACCGCATTATGTTCCCCTGATAGTGGCGACCATTGGGCAGCGGTCGCTAGTGGCATATCTAAATGGTGGTGCCGATGGTGTGCACAGGGGAGTATTTATTAGATTTTTTTTTCTTAAAATTTTCTAATCCTATATGGTATATCTAAATGACACTCACTTAGTCAGAATTCTTGTCTGGACAATTTCGGATTTTGTGTGGCCCTAAACATTGAGCAGAATTAAAGTTATCCAATCTGGAGTTTATTCGGTACACCAATCACAGCCATAAAATCTTACTTAAGTATGAAGATAATAAAGATATTAAATCACATTACGTAAAAAGTTATGATTACCATATACCACATTAACGTATTGCATATTTAACAAATGGAAAAGAGGTATCCTACTATAAATTTTGCAAACTAATTTCGGTTTGCAGAAGCCAGTATTATGATTCTACCATCAAGTACTATATCTATTATAGTACGTCACTTGGATACACCAATTATTACAATCTAGACTAAACGGACTTCCTTAAAAGAACTTTTTAATATATTCTAAACCAGATGACGTTATGTGTGGCTCAGGTTAATCAGATTTACCTGAAACAGAAATTCACGTAAAGAAAAATCTTACCCGCATTATGAAAATCCCCGAAGTGAAAACGAGAGTGATTTTGTTCTGCATACAATCATGGTTTACTCCAGAACTCAAAGCCGAATCTAGAGATTCATAAATATGGGCCCATCGCTGGTCACCAAATGGATTTACAAGTTAAATGCTGTGAATTTAAATTTTATCCCTTCAATTTAAAAAAAGAAGCACCAATTTTAGGTCGAATACCAAATCTAGCTCAATTTGTTTTTGTCTTGTAAAAAACATTAACTTCAGGTCAAATGTCAAATTTGGCTCAAACTTTTTTTTATCTGGTAAAAAAATACTACCTTTAGGCCGAGTGTCAAATTTAGCCCAAACTTTTTTTGTCTCGTTAAAATGCACCAACTTTAGGTCGAGTGCCAAATTTAGTCTAAAATTTTTTTGTCTTGTAAAAAATCACAAACTTTAGGTCGAATGATAATTATGACCTCAATTTTTTTTCTCATAAAAAATCATAAATTTTCATCATTATCCCAAATCTTGCTCCTACTGTAAACTCTTTATTTGAAGTCAACATTTTAGCGAAAAAATGTTCTAGTTGTAAGCTTAGCGAATCTCGTCTATGGTGTTTCTTGACGAACGATGGTCTACAGCTTCATATTATGACAAATAGGCGATATCTAGCTAGAGAAATTCAATTTAGAGATTTTTTTGACTTGCTAGTGAAGTATAGGAAACAATGAATGATTTTACTGTTATTTTTCAAGCTATGACTTAAATAAGAAAATAATGAATAGTGTTTTAAATCTAGCCAACAAGTGTATATATATTTATTGCTGAGGACAATCAATGGATTTAAGTTAATGGGACCAGATTTGGAATCTAAGTGAAAGTTAATACTTTTTTTGAGACAAAAAAAGTTTGGGCTAGATTTGACATTCAAACTAAAGTTAGTGTTTTTTTACGAGATAAAAAAAATTTGAGCCAAATTTGACACATGACTTAAAGTTGATACTTTTTTACGAGACAAAAAAAATTTAGATTAAAGTTGGTACAATAAAGTTAGTGCTTTTTTAAGGAATTAACCCTCATTTGGAGGAAGTGGAAATGAAAGGCACAGCGGAGGAAGAAGAAGAGTAGCCCGTTGTGCACAGTAATGATTAGAGGTGGACTTTTAGTTCTGGACTTTAGAACCAGACTGTGAACTTGTAAGAAAACACATAGATGACCCAATTAGCCAGACCACGAGACCGTTTGGCACTAGATCCGCAAGAAATTTAGGGGTCAGTACTTCTGTTTTGGGGCTTCGAGCTTATCTCCGAGGACACCAGTTACGAGGAGACAGTGCCAGAATCAGGCTTACAAGTGTCCTGTCCCTTCAGTGGCATGACCGAAAGTAACCAAGAGATTCGAGATGTACCCGTGAAGCAGCCGCCAATCACCGGTTGCCGCACGGAAGTGATTGCCTATCATGCAGCATATCCTTATGTTCATGTCTTCTTGATGGGCTCCTAAATCCCTTGAGTTGTTTATTTTGTGGTAAGAATGTTTGTGTAATTTCGTAGCCATCATCCTGTGTAATATAAAATCGCATAATGCTGTTGAACATCAACTTTAGTGAGGAAATTTTCTGTGTTCTTTAGAGATTCTTCCTCATTTTGTGTGATAAAGGAAAACAACAAGCTTAAAAACTATTTCACAATGTTCCTCTGCTTAGGCTCTGCTCTCTGGATGTGTAGCTAGTTTTCTGAAGCTGAAAGTAGCAGCTTAACTAGCGTTGTGTCAACATGAATCCACTGAATTTTAGCATAAAAATTTTCCTTTCTTGCTGGGAATTTAAGGGGGTAGCTTAAAATCACAGAGCACAACGTAGTCAATGAATACTTGCACTTCAAATTATGGTTGTGGTCATATCATATGCTAACTTGTACTCTAATCGATCGGTTTTTACCCCAATGTGAATGACTGCCACGATAACAACAAATCAAGCCTTATCTTTCTAAGTGTTGTTGGCTATATGAATCCTATTACGTCATCGCACTCCATCCTTGATTTGATATGTAAGTTTTAAATTCCCGATACCTTTGTTTTTATCTCATTTTTAGTTCCAGCTTCCGAGTTTTCCATCTCTTTTTAACTCATGTATTTATCTACCCTCAAATCTTGGGAAATCTCAAGGCCTTCATTCGACCTGATCATACGACCTCAAGCAACCTTCTCTCGCGTCATCCTTGATGAGGGCCAACGCCTACTTGATAATCGCACAAAATACCAGGTGCACCTGTACACTTCATGCACCGTGCCTACAACCAATGTGAATGCCATGCTAACAAATAAATCTGTAATTGATAAATAGACCAATCGGTTTGTTGGCATTTCCTCTCTTTTTTATTTTAGGTCTCTACGGAGTATTCAGACTTTTTTGAAGTACTCGACTAACAATTTCAGCAGTCACGGCCCATCCTAATTTCTTTGGTCCTTGGGTGGTCTAAAGGAGTTCTTTTCACTAAGATTTGAATTCATTGATTTTCTTAATCTACAGTTTCATCTTGAGTCTTAACTAAGTCGAGGAGATAATTGCTTTGTCAAAATTGAATCGTTCTTTTTTTTTTGTTCAGACAATTGAATCGTCCCTTGCTTGGTGGTCCTTGTCTCTATTTCAGTCTTGATGGAACCGGTCGTACTACAACCCTGATTAGAAAATAAAAGGATCAATATTGGCCCAGCCTGTCCCGACATGGCCCAGACCATAATGCGCTCGGACTGCAGATAGAAGGGAGTGGAGAAAGTAAGTGGACTGGACTAGTCCCTGTTGCAGAGGTGGACTTCTAGTTCTAAACGTTGAAACCAGATTGCGAACTTGTAAGAAAACATGTATGTGACCAATTGGCTAGACTTCCAGACTGTTTGGTATAACTTTCCTGGCACACTTTCAACTGTGAAAACGGAGTATTGAGAATTTTGGCAAATACTGCGTAGTTGCAACGCCTCCAAAACTGCAGCAGCTTACATCAATTTTCAGGAAGTTGTCTGCCCTAGTTTTAAAATGTGTATACCAAACATACATTCAAGTCACCACTATACCAAATGAGTTTGTATGGGATGTGGGCAGGCGTGAATTTGTGCGAATTCTAAGTTCCTGCAGTTGGAAATGAGATTGGAGTAAAACAGGAGTCAGCTCGTCCTTCGGATCAGCGATGGCCACAACATAAGGATTCGAGATGAATTTTGTGTGCTCCTTCCGCCACTTTTCCTGGTTCCAAGTCAGTGACCTCCTTTATTCAATCACTCGTAGCTGGTCTAATCCCAAAATCCATTCTCTGTTTGTCCTCCAGATAGCCGGGGCCATTCTCTCGGTCCCTCTTCCTCCAACTCCTCACTAGATTCTCTTATTTGGGCCAACTCTAGATTAGGCTCTTATGCCGAACATGCCTGATGACGTGCCGGGGCTGAAAAAGTTAATTCGTTACCAAAACTGGAACTTGACAAAGGGAGCATGGGGTACCAGTATGAACTGAAAGGTCTTGAAATGAACCATAATAGTTCTATTTCTGACTATTTGATAATCACTTTATGCAGAATTGTAGCCGTGTCCCTGCAAACTATATGGCACCATAAGCTGACATCAATGAGAAGATGAGGACCATTCTCATCGACTGGCCTATAGAGGTGCGATTCAAAAAATTTCCCATTGTGAAAATTGCAAGTGCTACATTTAACCAGTGTGGAACTGGTGCATGACAAATTTAATCTCATGCATGTCGCGACCTAAAATTTCTCGAAAATAATAGAATAATAGAATAAGTTTAGGTTTAGGGGTATTGTCAATTTCGGGCCGACGGGCCTCAGTGCTTCGCTCCTCTCGGCCCATACCCCGCGCGACGTTGGGATATTCATAAAAGCTAAACAATGATGAGTCGTACTTAGTCATTGAGGTCGACTAGAAACCGAGCGAGGCATGGGAGCGTGTGCTCACTTTTTACGCAAACTGAGAATGCAGGGTCGGGGGCTTAATTACGTTAGTCGTGTGACTAACGCCCTTCTACCTAAACTTAATTGTGTGTCAACTAAAGACATGGCGGCACATTAAAAAAACATATTGTAGAGCCCTAAAGGCTTATTCAATTTTGCTCTTTTTTCTTTTTTAAGGGTTTTCTGAATTTTTGCAATGTTTTCTGATTTTTCTGTTTTTATTTTTATTTTTTATATTTTTATATTTTGAATATTTTCGAATTTTTTTGAAATTAAAGAAAACAAACTTTCAAGATTTTTTTGATATTTCTGAAAATTTAAGAAAAAGCATTTATTAATGTTTTTGGAATTTTCTGAATTTTTCTAATTATTATTTTTTATATAATTTTTTAATATTTTAATATTTTCGAAAATAAAATAAAATAAAAATATTTGTTTTCGAAATTTCCAGATTCCTGAATTTTTCCATGCATTTTCTGAATTTTCGAATTTTTTAATATTTTTTAATATTTTTTGATTTTCTGAAATTTTTGATTTTTTTGATTTTTAAAATTTTTTGATTTATTAAAAGGTGATTCGGACCGGGTCGGGTGACCCGGCCCTACTAAACCGACCCGGACCCTATCGGTCCGGGCTGGACTAAAGAAACCGGGCTGGCCGAACGGCCCGGTAATTTTTTAAATGGCCCATTAATTAACAAAAACAGAAATTAAAACAACCCATTTCTATTTCTATTTTCAGCCCAATCAAAAAAAACCCGGCCCGTGACAAATTCGACCCAACCGAAGCGGGCCTGCGGCGAAGCCCATCTCATTGGCCCCATCCTATTTTTGGCCTTTTTTTGTTTTTTTTTTTTGTTTTTCTTTAATCTTTTTCTTTTTATTTTTTATTCATTTCTTTGGTCTTCTTCTCCACGTTTTTCTGCATGCAAGTCTTCTCCATGCACGCCCGACGGAAGCTGCTCTGCAACTCCGTTCGCCGAAGCCTGCCTCCACGCGCGACGAGCCGTCGCCGGCTTTTGGGGTCGTCACCAGGCCACCGTCTGGCGTCGGTCGTTCGGTCTGATCGACGCCAAGCACCGCTGGCCCGTAGCCGGCCGGTGTTTCCGAAGGTCGCCGAAGAAGACAACAAGCCGAGACACTAAAGGCACCCTCAGCCAAACTAAGCCGAAATTTTGCTGACCGGACAAACAAACGCCGCCGGGATACCCTCACGAAGCCAGACCGGCAATGGTGACTCGGTGTCTAGCAAACGAATCGAAATCTGCGCTAGACCTCACTCGGGCATTTCGTCGAACAGTCAACATGTACTACCAAATTCGAAGGTTTCCGACTCAACCGAGCCTCGAACACGCTTTAGGTGTCACACCCCAAAACTGCAAAAAAAGGGAATATGACACGGCCCTCCTTCCACATGAAGGACGCAGCCTCAATATAACCAACAACCTGATATCAACATATATATAACTCAAACCCATATATATATATATATATATATATATATATATATATCAATCGATAACCAACACGTTGGCTATACATCGAGTTTCTATAATCCTCCAAAATAATATTAACAATCGAACTCGAGTCAACCCAAAATATAACAAACACTAAACAAGTTTCTTCCTCAAGTCATACTCAAAAGAGAATCAAAAGTTTCCCAACAACAGCGCTCTCGCTCTACTCGCCGCTAACCGAGGAACTTAAATGATGAGTGGAATGAGCAACCACCGCCCAAACAGTAATACATATCTTCTAGCGAGATCGAGCAAAAGACTATCGGGATTCAAAGCAATCCCGAACTTTTTAACTCCAACCAATATATAAAATACATAATAAATCATATAAGAGTTACTTTTATACTTATATGAAAAACTCATTTAAACCACCATCACGATACCAAAATCAATGGTCAAGTCCATTGAATAATCTACATTCAAAAATCACACATCAATGGTCTATCCATTGACTAATCTATTGCTCAATCTCTTACCATGGTCACGACACAACGCCTCGTGACAAGCGCTACCAAGATCCCCCCTGGGCAGCGGTCTCCACCTATAATGCCGGTGGCTCGCCCTGAAGGATATCCTACCCGGTATGCATACCAACATGCCCCTCAATGGGCTCACAAAGAATAATGAAGCAAAATAACCATATTTCCAATACCAGAAAACTAATCCAAGAATCAATATAATAAATCAAACAAATACCTTTTTGTAACATCGCCATCCACCATTTCTCAAGTCATCCACATGCTTTTCCATAAACCATTTGCAAAGCATTTATAAATATATTTTGCCTTTCAAAACTTTGCATAACATGCTTTCCAAACTTTTATAAACAATCAAGAGGTAGTCCATGCCCGATCCGATTTTTATGCAATAATAATGTAATTCCATAATCTCATATTATATATAATCCATATAATTTTCTCAACATGAATTTTACAAATTCAAAGAAGATATAATCATGCACTCACCTCGCCGCCGCTACGACCCAATAAAACGGTATTTGAATCGTCAAACTCGTGGTCTAACAAATAATTGAGGAATGAGTTAAAACCCGATAAAACTCTACCTCAATTATTGAGACAACTAAATCACGCCTTAACACTAATAAAATGACCCCAAAGAGCTAACAAAACGCCTATCAAAAGCAATTTATTCAAAGCCGTTCATGAAACTAAACTAAGGTGCAAAACTTGATTATGTCATAACTTTCTCATCCGAACTCCAATCCAAGCAATCTTATAGTCAAAATGAAGATAATTCCGAGCACTAGAAGACCCACTAGTAGGACAATCCAATTTTGAGCCGAAACCGACAAAATTAGACCTCACAGCAACCGCGCGTACTGTACATCCAGCGGGCAGAATTTCAAAATTTCATTTCGACAAACCACAAATGCTCAAATCCAATTCCGTAAAATCCCACGGTCCACGACGTCCTAAATTACCGTTCTTATAAATTTTCACAGCTCAATAGCTCAAAAATCGGACTTCGCCGCTCAATATTCCCAATATTCCGAATTTGAGCCCTAAACCGGAAAAATACTTCGATTGGAGGAATAAGAGGCACGTGTACTCACCGGGTGTTGCATAAAATAATTGAGTCGGCTTTACGAGATTCCTGCGGTGCACACGTGCGAAACCCTCTCCTCCTTTCCCTTTCTTCTTCTCTCCCTCTCTTCTCTTTTCTCTCTGTTTTCTTTCTCCGTCGCGACTGCTCTGGTTTCCGAAAGTGGGAGGCAAAGCCCCACTTATTCTCTCTCCTCTCCTTTTGACTTTTCAACTCTCTTTCTTTCTTTTTTTTTAAAATCCATGTGGAGCTCACCAGCCAACAAAAGAGCCGAATATTACATTAGGGGTCTTCGAACATGACATACAAGAACACGGGAACAAAGTGCAAGGGCTACGAGGGCCGAAGCTTGCGCGGGCCGATCGGCCGCGAGCTCCGGCCCGGTATTCTCCGAAAATGGAATAATGGAGGTTCAGGGAGACTTACCTCATTCAGGAATGAGCTGACGGTGGCGGACGGGCCTCCGGCAACGGCTAGCAACTCCTCGAGTTTTCCTTCTTCCTTCGGTTCTCTCTCTCGCCCTCAGAACTCTCCCTCTCTTGGTTTCTCCCTCAGATCTCTCTCGGTTTTTTGTTCTCTCCCTTATGCTGGACAGTTGCAGGCACAGGAATGGGGGCACGGCAGTGGGACGTTGGCCGCGTTCGAGGCGCGGCGGTTGCAGGAGTTCCTCTCTCGCTCTGTGCCCTCTCTCTCTTGGTCCTTCCCCTCACTGGTTCTCTCCCTCCTCGTCTCTCTCCGCTTTTTTTTTTTTTTATGTTTTTCTGCTCTCACTCGACCTCTCAAGTTCTGTCTCTCTCGAAGATCTCCCTTTCGGTCGTTCCCCCGGTTTCTCCTTCTTAGTCCGTCTCGCCCTCGAACTCCCCGGAGTCCTCCCGATCTGTTTTTTTCTCAACCCACTCGGCTCTCTCTTGCTCTCTTTCTCTCTCGGTCTCCCCGTCTCTCCTTTTCTCTCTCGGGTTCAGCCTCGAACCCCGCTCTCCGATCTCGTTTTTTTTCCTCGCGTGCCCTAACTTGCTGCTGCTCTTCTGATGACTTGCTGCTGCTGCTTTCCTCTCTGCTGCGACCTGCTCTGCCTCCCTCTCTGCTGCCACCTGCTGCGTTTTTGTCCATGTGAATGGGGAGAGAAGAGAGAAAGGAGACGGGCCGAAAGAAAAATAACAAAGATGGGCCCGGGTAAGCAATAAAGAGAAGTGGGCCAAAATGAAATAAAAGGGAATAGGCCCAGGGAGAGATTGTATTAAGGCCGAAACTTTTTGAAAAAGGAGTGGGCCGGATTATGCCGACCTAGCCTGATTTTTTTTCTACAATTTTTCGATTTGTTTTTTTATCAAATTTTTTTTAATCTTTTCTAGAAGTTAATAAGTATTTATAGATACAAGGTAAATGGGCATTTAAAACAAAATAGACCAAAAAACCGGGTGTCAACAATGCACAAGATCAATCTCACAGTGAATCTCATAGGCAAATTCTTGACTCAGCAATCTGGGCGAGAAAGAACTCCAGTTGTTTCTACGTACTAACCTTCTTGAAAATTGGGTGAAAATAAAATTTAACAACTTGGGTTGCGCTTAGGAATTGGTAAGAAAGAAGGATTTTAGTTTTAACCCTAACTCTAATTATTGCGGAAAGCAAGTGATCGAACAATAATATAGAAATAACAATAAAATAAATCGAGCAAAATTTATGTGGTTCGGTTGTAGTGATCTATGTCTACGGAGAGAGTAATAGTGAATTTGATTATATATCAATTAATATGTGGAGATTACAATGACACTTGAGTCACTCAAACACACTCAATATTTTCCAAACCTCAATTACAACCAGTAACTCAGGTAATATTTAACTCTGTAATTTCTCGCGAAATAATCTCTTTATTTTAACAAATTATATGCACAAATCTTACCACAAGATTTAATTGACTTCAACACAAGAATTTTTTGGTGTAATTGCACGAACAAGAACAACTAGCTTAACTAGAGTTGTATCAACATGATTCCACTGAATTTCAGCATAAAAATCTTCCTTTCTTGCTGGAAATTAAAGGAGATAGCTTAAAATCCCAAAGAGCACAATGTATTCAATGAATACTTGCACGTCAAATTATGGTTGCGGTCGTATCATATGCTAACTTGTACTCTGAGTGATTTATTTTTACCCCAACGTGAATGATTACGACAATAACAACAAATCAAGTCTTATCCCCCTAAGTGTTATTGGTTATATGAGTCGTGTTACGTCATTACGCTCAATCCTTGATTTAATTTGTAAGTTTTAAATTCCCGGTACCTTTGTTTTTATCTTTCTTTGTTCCACCTTCCGGGTTTTCTTTCTTTTTTAATTCATGTATTTATCAGCCCTCAAACCTCCTCCCCGGGAAATCTCAAGGCCTTCATTGGACCTTATCTGAAGAGCTCGAGCAGCCTTCTCTCTTGTTATCCTTGATGAGGATCAACACCTACTCGATAGTCGCACAAAACACCAGGCGCACCTGTACAATTCACGCACCACCCCTACAACCAATGTGAATGCCATGCTTGAAAATGGATCTGGAATTGATCAATAGAACTTTAGTGTTCTTTAGTGCTGCAAACATACAAATGGGTTGTTGCCATCTCCTCTTTTTCTTTTTCTTTTTTAAGGGGGTCTCTACAGAGTGTTTGGGCTTTTTTGAAGTACCCGTCTAAATCATTTCAGTGGTCACGGGCCCACGGCCCATCCTAATTTCTTCTTTTCGCTGGTGGTCATTGTTTCAGTTTCAGTCTGGATGGAACTGGATCTACAGAAACCTTAATAAAGGCCCAATTGCATGTCCTCACATGGCCCGGCGGACCATAATGCGCTCGGACCGCAAAAAGGGAATGGATAATGTAAGTGGACCGGACCAGTCTCTGTTGAATCCACCCTGATAAGTGGACCGCCTTCTAGGGTTTTGCCCCTCCCTCTTCGACCTCGCGTTTTCACCCACCCTCAAATCTCCTCAGTGGAAGATCCCAAGGCCTTCGACATGGTCAAACCATCTCAAGTGACATTGTCTCATGTTATCCTCGACTAGCTTCGGCCGGATTTATTCATATATAAGCTCGTCTTTTCTCATAAGCCCCACGCATCCAAAGAAATATTCACATCTCCCCCGCACTCATTTTATGCGCATGTTGATGTTTAACCGCCCAGCGGTCCATGTTATAGAAGCAACGTCGCCTTATTGCCGTCTTATAGAATTTCCCTTCAAGCTGAAGCAATACTCGATGGTAGCAGAAAACACCAGGAACACCTGTACACTTCTTGCATCGTGCCAATGACCAATACGAATGCCATGCCAACAAATCAATCTCGGCTTGATTAATAGAGCTTCAGTGCTGCAAACATATAACAATTGCATTGTTGTCATCTTAACTGTTTTCTTTTTTAATCTCTTTTGAGTGTTTGGACTCATTGAAAGTATCTGACTAATTTCGGCGGTCATGGCCCATCCTAACTTTTCCGATCCCAGGGTGGTCTAAAGAATTTCCTTTCGCTAAGATTTGAATTAATCGATTTCTTAATCTACAGTTTAATCTTGAGTCTTAACTAAGTCGACGAGATTATCGCATTGTCACGATGGAATCGTTCTTACTTGGTGGTCACTGTTTCGATTTCAATCTCGATGGAACTGGATCTACAACAACCTTAACAAAAAAATATCGATAAAGGCCCAATTGCCTGTCCTGACGTGGCCCGGACCATAATGGGCTCGGACCGCGAAAGGAATGGAATGGAGAAAGTAAAATGGACTGGACCAGTCTCTGTTGCAGAGGTGGACTGCTAGTTCTAGTCTAAACTTTAGGACTAGATTGTGAAGAAAATGAATATATGACCCAATTAGCTAGATTACGAGACTTCAAGCCGTATTTTCAACTGCGAAGACAAGTACAGTGACTTTTGTAAGGTGTGTGGCAAATACCGTGCAATCACAACACCTCAAAAACCGCAGCAACTTACATCAATTTTTAGGAGGTTTGCCTCACCTAGTTTTAAAATATGGGTACTATTGAGCAGACATTCAAGTCATGGCTATATCAAATGAGTTTGTGTTTGGGATGTAAAGCAAGCATGAGTTTCCAGAGATGGTGTGCTTGCGATTGTTGAGTACGAATGACTAATAATTTCTAGGAAGATTGTTGTGTTGAGAGTACGACTAATTTTGTTAGCATTCGATAGACAATCACAAGGAAATTAAGAAAAAGAATTTGAAACACAAGATTTTATCCCGATTTGTCCTTAATCTAGGGCTACATCTAGTGGAGGGTTCCACTATAATTAAACCTGTTAAACGGGTGGGTCGGGTCGGGTCATAAATGATCCGACTCAAATTGACCAATTAACCTGTTTATGACTCATTTAGCATAGTATAAAATTTTTGACTCATACCCAACTCAACCCATACCCGACCCGATTAATATTATTAAAACACTTCCCTATCTAACTAAACCTAGGAAAACTTATTCTTATAATCTTTAAAAAAGATTATATTTCTTTAATATTTTTTATTTTTAAAAAAATCGAATTATAAATAATTTTTATTTTTTTTTAAAATCATGCACACATATGGGAGAACGAGACTCACTTGGTTTTTGACGGCCAATCAAGCCACCATCCGACGATGGTGGCGACCACGTGCGATAGCGTCGCTATGTGAGCGAGAGGAGGAGCTGTTGTACGAGTGGTGAGAGCGAGACGACGTGTTGTCGTGCGATGATGAATGTTTCTTTGTTTTGATTTGAGAGTAGAGAGGAGAGGATTGAGGAGTAGTTGGGTTCTAAGTAGATTTAAATTTTGACTCATTAACAATTTATGTATTTTAGTTTTTTTAATTTTAAACCCATTATAGGTATACTTGTCAAAATGGATGCATAACCCATTTATGACCCATTTAAATATTAAATGGGTTATAAATGAGTCAGACTTTTTTTTTCAATCACCTATAATCGGTTTAAAACTAAAAAGACTAAAAGAAAACCTGACTCATATTTAAATGGGTTATAAATGGGTTATGCACCCATTTTGATAGCTATAAGTATAATTAGCACATTGCATCTCTTTGTTACATTATTCAATTATAAGAGAAATAGATTATATACACTTGACAACTATTTATGGTCTCAAGCCCAAACTACTTATAAGATATGAGACTCCCGTGCTATCCTCTAGATGGGAAGTATGAACCACACGCACTCCAACAAATTCAATAGGAAAATAGGTATTGAATGAGAAATACACCCGATAGTCGATTCTTGTTCATTCCTTCCTTGAGTCCCACACAATTTTTAATAAAGAATACATGTTTTCTGAAAAAATTCTCTGAGATGGAACCCTAGACTGTTAATCAAGGGTTTAATTAAACAGTTCCAGGTGCATAACGTTGGGTGTTCCAAGCGAGCAATTAGACTTAGACAAACAGGCCAAAACGGAGCAGACAATTGGAACAACCCGAGGGTTCATAATGGAGTTTGATGTACTTATGACGTCAGGTACGGAAAAAGCCCACGCGGGCCTTTTTTATGGAATTGTGCAAACCTACCAGAAGAATCATTTGATACTGTTCAAGCTTTTCCGATCCAAAAAGGCAAATCACAAAATGGGTGGGCAAAAAATGCCGTAATCACAACGCTTCGAGGAGTCTCGAACGAACCCTAAAGCAAGAGTCCAACGCCACCTTTTAACACTTCAGTCTTGTCAGTCCAAACCATCCCATGTCTCCTTCTTCTTCTTCTTCTCGAATGAACTCCAAAGCAAGAGTCCAATCCCATCTTTTAACACTTTAGACTTGTTAGTCCAAACCATTCCCACCTCCTCCTCCTCCTCTTCTTCTTCTTAATATAAGAATAGCATATATTCTCTGAATATGACCCCAAAAAACTTCAACTTCTTAAGGTGCGATTCAATACTAATTAAATGAAAAATTCATATCGCGGGAAGCCGCCGTGTGAGCACTGTTATCCCCGATACGAATTATAAAGTACAAGTATACATATTATTCAATTTCACCTAAGCAAGGTGGGAAGCAGGGAGAGAGAGAGAGTGGAGGTGGGGCCGCCAACCCCTCTCCTAAAAAGAGAAAGGCTGGCACTCCGTGTCTCCCCCACGCCACCCCCGGCGGGCGGCCGGGGGTTGATGGGGCCTCCCTTCTCTTTTGAATTTTAATTCCTAATTTTAGAGAACAAAAGAAAAAAGAAAAATTGGCGCGGCAAAAGCATTTTCATCGCCAATTACATCTTACCGCAACGAAAATAGAATTTGTCGCCATGGAGAGGCCCCAACGCGACAAAATATAGATTTTTTCACCCTTTATCATCCACCCTATAACATACCAAGACAAACCTGTGGGAGACGGAAAATCAGTTATGTCATGCTTGGGTTAAGCAAGAGGCGACGAAATTCATATTTAGCATGTTGTTGCAAATCAAAATTTCCTAATGATAATTGAATGGACAAGTTTTCCTACGAAACAGGGCAAGACGAGGCTAGCATTAGCCCTTCCTTGCCCCAGTTGTATGTTTTAAAACAAAATTTATTAATTATGTGATATATTAAAATTTGGATTATTATATCATTTAACTTAATATAATTTATTATCTACTTACTTTAAAATTAAGATAAAATTAGAACATTTGGTATTAAGTGAATCATACAAACAGGTTTTCATATATAACTAGAGTGAGTTGGCTTGCTAGATAGTTTTTCTTTGAATGATTGCAAATCTGAAATAGTTGAAAACAAAATAATTAATAATCGATAGTAAAACTTTAACAAATATATATACTTTTATTGTATTTTTTTTTTTTTTTAAATTTAACGAAAGCTTTTCTCCCCATGCGGGGCACGGCCCCCTACGCGGCTCGAATCACTACTTACTCACCAGAAAAAAGCCGTCCCGGTCACAGATTTTTAAACCCCAGGGAATATTTTGACGCTCTTTCCCCTCCTTTTTCTCGGCCATTCCATGAAAACGGGAGTCATATGTTCCAAAACGTTGGTCGACGTGGTGACTACAAAGCTGATAGCAGGCGATTGGAATTTTCTAAAGAAAAAGTAGTCAGCACTGGGTGACGATTATAGTCGGTGCGTTGATGGGCGTGAAAGGAAAAGAGGGAGGGAAAGTTCGTTGCCTTGGGGGCGCGGCTAGATAAAATATATATTTGTTAAAGTCTTCGTGCACGTTGGAATAGGTTATGGCTCGAGGTATGCTTGATTTTTGGTGCTTGCTTTCATCAAATTAAGTGCTTGGGGAGCCCTTATGCTTTGCTATTGTCTTTATTATGCATTAGAATCAGATTGTAACAAATCCGGACAAGAAATAATCTAAGTACGACGAACAAGTCCTGCATCTAAATTATATCATGATCCTATAGCTATTGTACATTCCAAATAGTAATACCCATACATCAAATTAAATTATCATTCAAAAGGCCAATATGTCAAATTTATCCTCCATTCATATTCATGATTGAAGTCGAAGTTAGTTAATTAAAACTATCTATTTAAAATTATTTCTCCAAAAACATAAACTTAGAAACCATGGAAATGAAAGTTTTCATCTCATCTTGTTCCAAATGTACTTCATTGTTAACAAAATGTAAAAGATTCTCTTTTTTTAGTCTGATATCTTAGATATGGGAGAACTCTATTTTCTTTATTCTGAGATTTAAGATATTCATTAACAATCTGTGGTGATTTTATGCTAAGAAAATGAGAGAACTTCACATACTTTCCTGCAATGCCCATGCAATGTGACTACGTTCTATAGTTGAGTAAGCAATTCATGTGCTTAAAAGATTCCTTTTGTTGATTGGAATAGTGGATTACATAAATTTCCAATAATCTCTCTCTCTCTCTCTCTCTCTCTCTCTCTACCCCTACCCTTTCAAGTGAATAAAATGGAATATATGAACATTTCCACTAAAATTGGCTCGGCTAATTTCACGGATGCACACAAACTGTTCTTTTCATGTGTATTTATTGATTGTCGTTATTGTTATTTGCATTGATGTTATCAATAGCTTTTACTTGATGAGTATACGTGAACAATGGGTCGGGATGGATTCCAATACAGTTGAATCGAAAAAATCAAGACCTTATTTTGCTGTGAACTCCCAAAAAGGATTAGAATAGATTTAAACAGAAATTATATTTTATTTTGTTTCTATTTCGTGCTTTCTGGATATGATTTCTGTAATTCAACAAGGGCACTTAATTTAAAATAATGTAGACTTGGTTGAAAATTAAGATTTAAATGCTTTTAAAACTAGTAGAACTCCAGTCCAACTGGTGAAGAAAAGGCAATTACTGATCACACATTATTCCATGGGATGGAGATGTTGTTTGTTTTTCTAATGTTCCCTCCCTCATCACACATCCTTGACCCTGTCTCTCATTTTGAATTTTGATGTTCCCCAGGCTTCTAAAAATCTCTTCGTCATGAACTGTGCTGTTATTGCGACACTGTCTGGATGAACATGAACAACCTCCAATGTCACTTCTAGAACTCATACTCTTAGGCTGCAGTTGGTTTTTTGGATTTAAATTGAGATATGATAGAATAAGATAGGATTATAAATCCTTCAAATAACTCCGGATTGTAAAAATTCCTTTTTAAGAAAAGCCAAACAATTACGTCCAACAAAAAAAAATCGAATCTTGAAAAAAACTACCTCCATTTATCTCATTTTTTTATCTTGATCGATTGTATTAATTGCGATACTTAACCATTTAAAAAAATATTGAGTTAACATGTTTTGTCACGAAAAACTATAATGATTGTCCTGGCAGCATACGTCATCTGTTGAGTTTTCATATTATTTATTTTTATTTTGTGACGTGTACTTTCTTGGGTTGTTTCTAGCCAGAAATTCTAGGTTATGATGTGCCAAGACACTGGAATCTGCCTAAAATTCTTTTGGAAAGAAGTTGAAGCGGGACCAGCAATCCAAGTGAGTGATTTCATTTCCACAAAGCCATTAGTATCGTCTAATCCCACAAACCCTTAAAAGGAAAAGGCCATGCATCTGGCAATTCCAGAATTAACAGTTGCCAACATAGACAAATCATAGATGGAGCCGGAGAATGTCATCATTGAATAATCATCCATGCACAGTGAAACGCTTCTGATATACTATTAGAACTTGAAGTATTCAGTTATCTTCACCATGTTTCGTCAATTATAGATAATATAAAAGTCAACAAATGCTCGCAAGGTACATGTGTTTAGATTCCTCGTCTTGAAGCAGGTGAGATCTTTCACCTTTGGTGGCTTCTTCTAGGCTAAGAATAGAAAAGCGCAAGTGATCCTCCATGTACTTATTGTTTACACTTCTTGATCACCAACGAATTCCGTCCATGCTAATCCCGTTTTTGTTCGAGTGTATGTCGTTGATATCTATTTTGTACTATAACTGAAATGATAGGGAAAACTAAGCAAATTTAATGAAGACTTTCTCATATGGGGTTCCTTCACACTAGAGATCGACTAGATCCAAGGATGTCATGTAAATTGACAGGCCAACATGTCCCAAAACAACGAGGACAAAGCCGAAGGGAAGAGGCCGATATGTCAAATTTGTCCTACATTAATTTTGTATTCCTAATCAAACTTAAGGTAATACTCTTCTTATCACAGAGTTGATTAAAGTTAATTATAACTCTTGATTTGAGATTATTTCCCCGAAAACATATATTTAGAAACCACGGAAATGAAAGTTTTCATGTCATCTTAGTTCTTAATTTACTTTAGTGTTAACATATCATAAACGATTCTCTTTTTTAGTCTAATTACTTAGGGCACGTTTGTTAACTTGCCAATTTTTCTATTCTTTTGTTCTTTTGCTCCTCAGAATAAAAAAAAGAACATAAATCCGCTTGGTAACATTAACTAGTATTTCTATTTCCTATAATAGAAAGTTATTGCAGAAAATAGATTTGGAATAGAAATACTAAATAGAAAAGAGTAGTTTCTTACTTCTAGGAACAATTTGTAGAACAAGTGTTCCTTTCTTTTCTTCTTCCTCCGGTTGCCACCACTAGCGATTGCCCCTCGTGGCGGTGACACCGCCTCCCCGTTGCCGCCACCCCTGAAAGAAGAAAAAAATAGAAAAATTATAGATCGTACCATACACATTCCCATTCTTTTTCTATTCCGAGAATAGAAAATTTGTGCAATTATTAAATGCCTTATTTTACTTAGAAATTGTTTTAGGGAATAGAAATAGAAAAGAACTATTTCTAAAAATATTATTCTCGGGAACATAAATGCTACCAAATGCACCCTTAGATATGGGGAAAAATTACTAAAACAATCTTAAACTTATTGCAATTTTTCCAGTTTAGTCTTAAAATTTTTTTGTGCCAATTCAGTTCATCCGGCCAAATTTGGCTGACTAGTGCTGACATGGACGCCGATCATCCGGTGAAGCTAATGTGGCAATTTTTCAAATAATATATTTTTTTGAATTTTTTTTCTTTTTTTCCTCTCTTTTTTTTCTTCTTCTTCTTCTCATGACCGGTCGTCGGATTAGCCAGCTCGTTAGCCACTGGCAAGGCCTCACCATTGCCGGTAAGCTCGCCCTTGCCAAATCTAGGCAAGGGTAAGCCTCGCCATGGCTAGGATGTCAAGGGCGAGCTCATCCAATGCCGCGATGGTGAGGGCAAGCTCTCCTAGCACCGCGACGATGAGGGCAACTCGCCTAGCGCCACAACAGCAAGGTTGGCCCTCACTAGATTTGGGTGAATGCGAGCCTCGCCATGGCTGGGCGAGGTCTCACCCAGCGTTGAGACGACGAGGCTAGCCCTCGCCCAATGCCTTGCCAGCGGTTGGTGAGGTTGACCTCATTGGCCATAGCCTCTAGTCAATCTGGCAACCAACCAAAAGAAGATGAAGAGGAAAATAAATAAATAAATAATAAAAAATTGGAAATAAATAAATATTATTTTAAAATTGCCACGTCAGCGCTGACCGGCATTCATATCAACATCGACTGACTCAATTTGGCCGTATGGGCTAAATTGGCACAAAAAAATGTTTAAGACTGAATTGGAAAAAAATACAATTGGTTTAGGACTATTCTGATAATTTCCTAGACGTGGGAGAACACTATTTTCTTTATTTTGAGATTCAGGATATTCATTATCAATATGCGGTGATTTCATGATAAGAAAGTGAGAGGACTTCTTGTACTTTCCCGCAATGTACATGCCATGTAATCTATGTTATAGAGTCAAGTAAGCAATTTATGTGCTCAAAAGATTCCTTTTGTTGATTGGGACAGTGGATTCCATAAAATTTTAATTATTTCTCTATTTTCCAAGGAATAAAATCGAATATACGAACATTTCCACTGAAATTGGCTTGACTAATTTCACGGATTTATGCAAACCATTCTTTTCTTGCGCATGTATTGATTGTCACCTTATAGTAACGTTAGCAATATAGTCGTTATTGTAATTCATGTTGATGTTGTCATTAGTGTTTACTCAATGAATATGTAAAAACAATGGATTGGGTATGGGTTTTGAACACAGTTGAATCGAATAAATTATATTTTGCTGTGAAATCCAATTGTGAATATAATAGATTTGGAATTATATTATATTTTGTTTCTACTTCGTGCTTTTTGGATATGATTTCTGTTATTCGAAAAGGGCACTTAATTTAATCTAAAAATATGCTTAGTTAAAATTATTTTTATGCTTAACGCTTCCGATCAAGCAAAAGAAGAAAGAAAAAAACCTGCAAAAATCAGAATCTCTCTCTCTCTCTCTCTCTCTCTCTCTCTCGATTCTCTCGAGTCTCTCTTTCTCTAACTTTTTCTCTTTCTGTTCAGTCTTAATTCCCTCTAACTTGGATCTCTCCTTTTCTCCTTCTCTTTATAATTGTTTTTTCCTTGTTTAACTTACGAAATCATGATACATTCACCTTTTTTTTTTTTTTTGCGCGCAGACAGAGAGAGAGAGAGAGAGACAGAGAGAGAGAGAGAGAGACAGAGAGAGAAAGAGATTCTGATTTTGGCAGGTTTTTTTCCTATCTTTTGCTTGATCGGAAGCGTAAAGCATAAGAATTAAGTTTAACTAAGTCTCTTTTTAGATTAAATTAAGTGCCCTAGTTCAATCACAAAAGTCATATCCAAAAAGCACAAAGTAGAATATATTAAAGAGAAGGAAAAAAAAATGAGATTCAAGTTAGAGGGAATTAAAGCACAAGTACCAATTTAATGATACATTCACTTCTAACTTTCAGTTCATACATTTTCATATTACTTAATCAAATTTGTACTCTAACAAAACAAGCGGTATCGGATTAACCAGAGATGTGTCAAAGGTTTTGATCTTTCAACTTAGAGAGAGAGACACGGTGATTTTTATGGTGTAACTATTAAAGGAAAAATCATATTCCCAGAAAAAACATGAAGTGCATATCCCAGATCTCACGTCCAAAGTATCAAGGCCAGCAATTTTAATCATAACAATCATCTCCAGACCAAAACTATAATTCATTCATAGATACGAAAACGACAAATCCCAATTCATTCTTTGAACTCAAAAACACTGACTCACGACACAAACACACGAAGACCCCTACTCGACTCGACTCAAGAGCACGACTCATACCCACAAGACCACAACACACCGAGGCTACCCCAATTCCAGACGGAAGAAGCAGCCTGCATTCATTCATTAAAATTGAAGCACGAACCCTAGACAAAGTAGAACTTTCTTTCTTCATCGCTTGGGTGCTTCAACACATCCTCCACTTGAGTACCCTCTTCACCACCATTCCCATCATCCACCGGAACCTCGTTCAGATTGAACTTCTTGTGGGCCTCCTTCCTCAATGCCTCCGCCTTCTTCCAATCTGGCTTATGGACGCGCTGGTGCCCATTGACGGCATGCGGACTTTTGAAATGTTTCCTGCACTGGCGGCACGACCAGCAATTGGGGAAACCATTGAACACCGCCATCTTCCACCTTTTTCTACCACCCTCCGCTTCTGCTTTCCTGCCTTTCAGGGTCTTGCTTGGGCGCGGAGGAGACCCCACAATGGTGGCGGAGGAACCACCTGCGAAGGCCGGTTCTTTGCCCTGTTTCTTGCTCCTTCCCCCCTCACCAGTGCCGACACTACTGGCCGCAGCGGAAGAGCCGCCAATTGGTCCAGTTCCGGCACACAGCGGGGCTGGGGGAGAAATATTTCCATCACCGCCGGTCATATTGTCTTGCTTTTGGGCCGGGGGATTTCTTGCGGGGGAGTGGTTTGGACGCTTGTGAGCGGTGATTTTCGTTAAAATGATATGAGTGGGTGGAAGGACAAGAAAGTATAAGGATTGCTTTTACAGCCAAGAGCTTGTATTGTTCGTGACAGTGGAGGAGTTGCCTGTAGTACCGAGAGAATGTACATAATGAATGATTGTATCGTCGAGACTGGAGTTCAAAAAAGTAAGTGCCAACCTTTTACCGTACCAGTCATGAAATCATGTTCTCCCTAAGTGGGGAGGCAAATAGCAGGCCCAACGTTTCAAAAAATTTAAATTATCAAATGAGGATGTGATTTATTATTTAATATTTTAACAGCGTGCAAACACACATGCAAAACAATAAAGAGTTATGCGTAACTAACCCAAAATCAAAATTAAAAGCCTCTCCAAATTTTGAGGTGCATTATGGAAAAAATCTTGATGCTTGCTTATGGGAGGCCTATGTGATCTAAGAGTGGTTGTGGACATAATCGGGTGCACCCAATACTTGCTCATATAGTAGGCCTCGTACTCATTTGGCATGCTTTTGACCTACTGATCGAATGTAATTGTTAAGTAGCCTTCAGCATGACTCGGAGGATTATCTCTATGGGAAAGACACCCACATGTTGAGCAAGTCCAAGGTTAATATGTCATAAGGGTATGGTAGACAAACTCTACGGGTTCAAAGTCAAAATAAACAAATTACCTAATTGGAATTTCTATAATCCAGTAAAATGTATGGGTGCCTCTGCATTATGCTCTATTTGCATGCGTTTCTTTTAAGGATGTATATTTCATCGTCCATCCAAATTCTTTTTCCCAACAAAGCAAGTCGGACTTCTTGTTTCTTGTGCTTTATCCAGACAATTCTGGATTTTGCGTGGCACCAAATACAGTGATGGATTAAAGTTATCCAATCCGGATTTTATTTGGTTCACCAAACACAGGCTAAAATTTTACCTAAGTATATGAAGATAATTAAGATATCGAAGCACATTAGGTACAAAAGTTATCATTACCTTATTGCCACAAAAGTATTACAAATTTAACACATGAAAAGGAGGTATCATAATATGAATTTTAGCAAACCAAGTACGGTTTGCAGAACTCCATATTATGGTTCTACCATTGAGGATTATAAAGATTAGACTCCATGTTCTTGACAGAATTATGTAATATCTTCCGAATCAGATGAAGTTATGAGCGATTAGACTAATCAAATTTACCTGAAACAAAGATCCAGCAAAAGAAAAAGAAAAAAAAAAAGCTCACCTGCATTATGAAGATCCCTGAAGTGAGAACGAGAGCGACTTTATTTTGCATATAAATATGTTTTATTCCATAACTCAAATACAAATTTGGAGATTCCGTGGATGCCCACGCAACGGATTTACGACGTCAATGCTGTCAGTTTAAATCTTATCGCTTCAAAGTTCATCGTCGACAAAAGAGAAGATACGCAGTAATTATTACTCAAATATGACATAGTAATCATAACTCAAAACAAGAAAAACCCTAAGTCAAACGGTCAACCAAGAGAAGATGATGACGTGGAAGATGGGAAAAGTGCCGATGCAAATGGCGGGCTTTGCAGGTTCGCCCTCTGTCTATCTCATAATTTTTTAATTCAAATTATTAGTTTTTTGTGGATTAAAGGCACAGATGTAATCATATGCTGCTTTTGTATTCACCAACGTTCACCGTAGTTATACAATATTGTTAAGCCCAAAGCGAAAATTTAAATTTTGAAAATAAATAGACAGAGGAGAAATTGAAGACAAGTTTCGCAAACCAACTTTGGAATCCAAGTAGGAGGTCTGATATTGTGTCAGAAAAGGAAATACGAAAGAAAAAGTTTCCTCAACTTTCCTCTGCCGTAGTGGACTCGGCATTAAGTAGGGTTATTCTCATCTTGTTTTAGATATACATATATATGCAATGTATTATTACCACAAGAAGGCATGCCGTTGTCGAAGTCTTGAAGCGCTGCTTTATTGTGAATGCTTGGTGCGGCTGTTGATGTACATGTCACTTCATCAGACGGATTCAAAGTTCAGATAATTACATTCAAGTACTAGAGTTTGAAGCCGAAATTAAATACACATGAGATAAAGAGATAATTTAGCGATGAACTATGAGGCTAAACACCGCATGAGTTTAGGTGTAATTGAGAACTAGGAAATGCTAAAAGTGTTTAAATGACTTAAGTATGATTGTAATTTTTGTTGTATCGTTTAATCTATAATGGAATTCGTTACTACTTTTTTTGTGGACATAAGTTATTACAATCAAACCACATAAGCTAACAACAAAACTATGGGTCTATAACAGACCATATGTGCTTTGATATTTTAATTATTTCGATCTATTTCCTTATCATAGGATAAAAAAAATAGATCGAAATAATGTGCTTTGATCTATAATGGATTGTGCTTTTGTTAGAGGACATTAGATCCATCCATGTTATGGTTCAATCATTTGCTTTAGCAACAAAACTACGGAATCTATAACAGACCATATGTATTTAATCTTACCAAAAAAAATGTACATGATATTATTAGTAGGTCCTCTACTTTCCTCCTCCATTTTTTTTTGAAGGGGTTCAAGTATTCAACCATACAACGAATTAGAGTAGGAAAAAGGAAGGGAAAGTGTGGTATAGTTCACTAATTAGAAACTGCTAATTAATTTCTCTCTCAATTTTCTCCATGAAACGGAACAAATAAGGAATTATAAAAATTAGGAGGAGAAAAAGGAAATTAGTTGAAATTTACTTGGCTCGATTTCTTTGAATAGAATGGATGCATGACCAAACATTTAAATGTTTCACTCCTTTTGCCTCTGGAAATTAGTTGTTAGTTTTCCATATGCAGGAGAATTTCTTTCTTATAAGGGCCTCATTCACTTTTCCAACAACTTGATGAGTAGCAAGAATGTGTTTCTTATTTTAATATTCCAATACTCAAATGCTTTGTGTCCCTCGTTAGAGTATATATTTTTCTTGCCCAACTCTAGATAATACCCTTTAAGTGCTTTACAAGTGATCCCAAGTTTTGAATGATAATTCAAATGAAATATTTTAAGGATATATTTAAATATGGCTTTCCATACTTAATATTCCCATGGAAAAAGACTTGATCTTCGGATCAGGCAATTTCTGAACAAAGGAATTGCATTCCTCTCTGACACATCCACGTGGCAACACTTCACTCGCGGCATAAGTGCAGTGAATCGCAGATCCATCAACACCAATCCAATCGCGATCGCAATCGCAATCGCATTCCAATCATAAAAAGCCCATAAAAGTAAATAATGATAGAAAAGATAAAGAATTGGTTTAAGGACCGGGAAACCAAAATAAAGGCCTCGCGAATCGGCATGATCCAACGGTCTTACTTTACTGACCGTCGTGTTTGACAAAAAATAGAAGAAAAAAAAAAGAAAAAGAGAAAAAGAGGGACTTTCTTCATTTTATTTTATTTTCTGTCTCTTGCTAGCAAGATCAAAGAGTCTATCCGCACTCGCTAGTCTCTATATCTCTGGATGTTTGACGCGAGAGAGAGAGAGAGAGAGAGAGAGAGAGAGAGAGAGAGAGAGAGAGAGAGTTTTGTGGAGTTAATCGTTTTTCTCTCATATGAGTTAGCAAAAAAAGGAATGGACGATCTGATGAGAACAACGCTCCTCTGAACAAAGTTACAAATCTTCAGGGTAAACAAAAATTTGTTGCCTTTGGGTTCTGCTTCTTATGTAGTTAAATTTTCAGGTTTAGTCTTCAAGGTGCATAAATATCAATTATATAGTTCTATAGATTGGGATAATGTTTAGGAGATTGTGACAATATGCGTTTTTCTTTTTTTAGAGAAAAGAAAAGATGAATGAAGTGCGCGGTAAAGATGCAGTGTGCTCTGTTCTGACCATACAAAGAAAGAAAAAGAAAACATGCGGTGTGCAGGAAGAATTTCGTGGATCGTGTTCGCAGACAACGTTAGACTTTTTCTGACCCGATTTCTTCTTGTTTACGGAACATTTCATTCCGGTTGTTGGGTGAAAGGGGAAACCTTCTCATCGCTTTATTTCAAATTAATTCTATGCTTCCCTCGTGTAATCACCAACTTTCCTTATTTTTAACCCGTATTTATACTATAAACTGCCGAATCTAAATGAGTAATTAACAGACCACCTGGTTTTAATCTTACCACAAAAAAGTATCCGATGTTGTTAGGTAGGTCCTCTATTTTCCTTCTTTTTTTTTTTTTTTTTTTTTTGGGGGGGGTTCAAATATTGAATTATTCAATGAGTTCGAATGGGAAAAAGGGAGGGAAAAAATCGCGTGGTTCACTAATCACCCACTGCCAAATTAATTCACAGGAAGCTATAAGGGTAAGACCTTTGAGTTCTTCGCTGACGACGCGGAGGAGGCGCCGCCGGCGACTCGTCTGACGGGTTCACGCTGCTCGACTCCGCCGAGGAGGTCATCACCGGTCAGATGGTCGTTGTCGTCAAGCCCGACCACTGCAGAGCCAGCCCAGTTGCTGCTCTCGGAGCCCAATCTCTCGTCGGTGGAAACCCTAGGCCGGAGCGAGCTTGCGGTTTGTCTCCGGATTCCACGCGATTGGCGAAGTAGCCGTGGAGAAAGAGAAGTTGCGATGTGGGGGAAGATGAACAGTGCGGAGAGAGAAAGGGGGAGAGAGGCTTCGTCCGTGGGACCCACTCAGTTGTGTTGATTTATCTAATATACTTCGCAATGACTCGAAAATTTATATTTCATTTGCCACTAGGGTATATCCATGGACACAATCTATGCACGATACTATGAATGAAAATCTTTCCTTAATTTTGGGAAAAACTCAGCATAGGAAACTAAATTCTCGATTGTTTTTCCATGAGAATACTATGGACCTGTCTTAGGGTTTCTGGTCATGCATTCTTGTATGAAAAGCTGACAACTAATCAAAACAAATTCCTTTTTCTTTTTCTGTAAATGGAGACAGATGGTTACAGAGAGGCAATGCAGCCGCCTGAACTTTTGCCCTTTTCTCTCCTCAACCAGACGAAGAAGACAAGATCCCGAAAACAAAAGAGGGGTCGACAAAAAATTGTGACTGGTGGATCAACAAAGGATCAACCGATCGTCCCGCACGCTGCATCTTTTCTGCATTTCAGAGCCAAGACGACCGGCTTTGCAATTACGAAGCTGAGAGTGACATCTTTTTGACTGGAAATATTTCAAGCTGTCGTCGTCGTCTCCTCTCTCTCTCTCTCTCTCCTCACCGAGAGGGGAGAGAGAGTGCATCGACTCTTTAATCTGACAAGCAAGGGAGAGAAAATAAAGGGTTGTCTGAACTGAAGAAGAAGAAGAAGAAGAAGAAGAGTGACAGCTTTGTTACCGTTCGTCGCGTCCGTACAACGTCGCTTTTGATGTCGTGCAGCGTGGCGCATTACGTTCTCTACTTTCTATTTCTGTTATTAAATTATTTTTATGGCTTTGGTTTGATCGGGTACGTCGGATAAACTATTTTTATGGAAAGAATGTCGGGCCTATTCCAGTCACTCTTTTTATGAGTCGGTAGTATCACTTGACCTTAAAATTAGACAGGCGTGTCAGCTCCATTTTTCGAAATTTCCAAAACAGGACGGATTTCCATTAGTGGCTGCCGTCAATCTAACAATAGTAATTTGGAAAATATCAAACTTCCCAAGATAAATATGCTTAAAATGCACTTCGAAGGGATAAGCTTTAAATTGACAACTTTTTAACTAATCCATTGCGCGGCCAGGTGGGGCTCATATTTACCGATCTCGAAATCTGTATCCGAGTTATGGAATTAAAAAATGTTGATATGCAAAATAAGTCCCTCTGTACTGACTTCAATGATTTTCATAATGTTAACGAATTTCTGTTTCAAGTAAGCCCGATTACCTTGAATTTCATATTATGTCAATTGGTTCGGAAGAAATACATAGTTCTTTCGAGGACACGGAGTCCATTTATTAGAGATTTTATTAATTCATGCGTCCAAAAGTGATATAGCTTAATAGTCGTAGTCCTTCGTGGTAGCAACATAATATCATGTTTTGTTGCGAACCATGCTAGATTTGCTAAATTCATAGTTGGACACTTTTCTTTTTTTTTGGGATATGCGGTACATTCATAGTGATCGTCGGAGTTACATTCTCCAATGCAGTTTCAGATCTAACGCTAAGAGATGTGAGACCATGACCATCATAATTGATCCTGAGGCAACCATACTGATCTTATATAACACGTAACCTCTTTGTTTTTAGGAAGACAAACTGCAAAAAGGATCTATGCTTATTTGAATGCTCCAAAAATCCTTCAGAAGCCGTATCGCATCGTCGGGCGTGTTCGGTATTTTGGACATCTAGAAATTTTGACGGAGTAAGAGCCCGTCGACAAACTGGATTTGAATTAACAAAGTTTCTCAACTTTCGACCAAAAAAAATAAAAAAAGAGCCTGATCTGGAGTTGGCCCTAATAAAGAGAATCTGGTGAGAGCGGTAGGAGGGGAAGAGGGATTGGGAGAATGGCCCTGGACTGGCCAGAGAACGGGACCAGTTGCCAGTGATCGAGTCAAAGGTGGTCACCGACCAGAAACCAGAAAGTGTTAAATCTGACTTGAGTTCAAAGGAAATCTGATGTGGCCAATCTGGATTCTAAAGTCTGTACCAAAAAAAGGAAGGGATCACATAACGGACGCGTGGGGCCTATTGAAGTAGAAGTGGAGTGGAGAGGAAGGTAAGAGGGAAAAGATAAAAAAAAAAAAAAAAAAAAAAAAAAGGAGACGAAGGGTTTTGCATTTCCATCTCTGTTTACATTTTGGTGGAGAACCCGTGCCCGACAAGGAAAGGCCCCACGCTGTCTTTTTGTTGGAAGGCAGCGCGATTCTATTTGATAACTCACCTTACGCATAATTGAAAGCCGTGTGTCTTAGAAAATTAATACTACGAAAAGTTCTAAATTTATATATCTATAATAAATTTACTTCCAACTAATTTTTGGTCACAAAATACTCCAAATTGATATATATGATAAATTTGCCTTCTATAAAAAGAAAATTACAAATTGATACACTTATGATAAATTAATGATAAAACCTTAAAATGGTATATCAGTAAATTAACGATAAAATTTAATGAAAATTAACGAAATGTAAATTTGTTACAAGCATATTAATTTAGAATTTTTGAAAGTCAAAAAATTAATTTAAAATAATTTTTTTACAAATATATCAATTTAAATTTTTCTTAATATTATTCCTCTTTGCAAACTACACAGCGCAAAAAGCTTATATTCATTAGAGAGATAAGTGCCATTCTTATTGACTGTCTTGTAGAGGTACCATTCAATAAAGTAAAATACTTGGCTAACCGTACCATTTGCTTAGAAAAAGGGACACTCAACCCACGGCCACACATTTTCCATGAGAAAGAGATCTGTGTTTTGCTTGGAAATTTCCACGCGGAGAAAGGAAAATTTTGTGGCCATCCTTTGATTGTCAGACCGTCAGGCGGTGATACTCGGACAATTTTTCAACAAATTTCCCATTGTCGAATTACCGAATGATATTATATTACTTTCAATTTAGCGACAGGGTTTCCTAACAAGTTTTGCTTTTAATCAATCTAGAACAGATGCATGACAAATTCGATCTCTTGCATGAGATTTTTTCAGCAGTCAATCTCATAGGCATATTTTTGGCTCAGCAATCTGGGGTGAGAAAGAAGCTCCAGTTGGGGGGGACCAGTGGACATGTATCTTGACCCATCTTGACGTAGCATCATTTTTCCCCAAAGATGCAGAGAATGTGAAGAATGACGGTGCGTTTCCATCAAACAGCAGCAACAGGGAAGCTTACAGGAGTACATAGAAAGTACTGCGCATCGAAATTTGGTTACCCATCAAAATATGAACCTGCTAACTTTCTCCCAGGAGAGATGGAGAATCCGTAGCAGGAGCCCCGGTGTACAGCTTCTACGGCGCTCCTACATACTGACTTTTCTTTTACTGAGAAAAATTGGGTTAAAAATAAAGTTTAGCAACTTGGGTGGTGCTTAGGAATCGGTAAGAAAGAAATATTCTAGCGATAACCCTAACCCTCGGTTGTAAGTCTCCTACAGCCAATTTTGCTTCAAATATTTAATCGATGTATTTAATTGATTGAAGGCTAGACGACTGCTTTTCCTTTCCAATTGTAATTCTTGTCTTTTGTTGTAACAACAGAATAATAGATACTCATTCCAAATAATATCCCACAATAGGGATCTCTCTCTCGATCACGCTCATATTCCGTTAAATCTCAATTACCAATACTGATCAATCTCACTATCTCCCTTCTCATTCTCCTGATGTTTTGAAACTATTGGAAAAATCATTCGGACGGTCTCAAACTTGTTTTAGAATTTCTGTCCTCAAACCGAGTTGCCCAGTCTGTCACAACTCTGCTGAATCCCTCCATCACGTTACATTTTCTTTGAGAAACCCTAGTTGGCCTCTTCAACCTAACCCTTTTCTCCAGTCGGGCACACGAAAAGATTGTCTCCTTCACATCCTTGACCCTGTCTCTTGCTTCACATCTCACCACCTCTGTCGAGGAAAGCTCAAGCTCTTGCTCCATGACTTCCAGTTCATCTTGCCTTAGACTCAGGAGCCACTGATGTATTTTTTTTTTTTTTTTTTGGGGGGGGAGACCGTCTTTACATTGTCCCAGATGCCAACTAGAGAGCTCTTCCATTTCCAGTTGGTGCACTGTTCATCTTATTTATATGGTAAAAAAAAAAATCTTATTTCATATGCGAGACTTCATTCATTGTTTTTGAATAGTTGATCTATCACTTATTATCTCAAGGGATCGAAATGTCAGCCCACAAACTTGCCAAGTGGTTGATTAGCCACAGTCCGAGCCCTGATAGCTGCTTCACCCTCTCATCTGTCTTCATCAGAAATGATGCTGGAGAAACCTTCCTCAACATGGCGAATTCAGGGTTCCAAACTCCTGGCTTCTGAGGATTGGACGGGCAGATGGAGCTCATGAAGCAACTGGTACATGGAAAAGTTTTGGAAGACGTCATAAATGCAAAGAATAATGATGGCCGAATTGCTCTTCACATGGCAATCATCGGGAATGTTCAGTCAGAATTGATTGAACTTCTGAAGACTATCTGCTCAATTGACGTGAATGTATGTGATGATGATGACATGACTACACTCGATCTACTCAAACTACAGCCACATTCTGTATCATCAGATATCTTGATTAGGCAATTGACTTCAGCTGGGGGAATGTTTGGAGCTCGAGACTTCATGGCCCGAAGAGCCATTGCTTCCTATTTAAAGATGCAAGTTAATGGAAGCAGTCCAGGGGCGTCCTTTAGAATCGTTGATGGTGAGATATTCTTGCATACAGGCATTGACAATGCATTGGATGCCAATGATCTGGCTATTCCCGGAATCGTTTCATCTTCATTTGATTCAACCAATGAGAACGATGGCTCGTTCATTGGTAAGAAACCAAGCACCACAAATTCTGTCGCACAGCGGCTCAGAAAGGTTCTAATGTGGCCTCATAATAAAGAAAAGTACACTGAGAAAGGTAAAAGATTGGGTGATGCAGGATTAGGTAACTGTAGCTCAGATGAAACTCCTGTCCCGCTTCGGCAGAGATTCTCTAAGCCCATTTCGCTTCCTAACAACAAGAGGACGCTGTCATTGAGAAGCAATACCTCTAGTCCGTCAATAGGAACAAGTTGGCTTTAGGTTTAAGGCAAGGGGTTTTGCAGGCTGTACCAAACCTGAATCTTCCCCGTCGGTCTCGTTCAAGCTCGTTTTCAAAGTCACCACTTTCATCGCCCAATTCATTGGACAATCATAAGCAGAAGGGTGTCAACGTTGAACATGAGGTTGCTGGGCCATCATGCTTCAGTGAAGTCGTTACAGATGGAACTCCGAACCCGAAGGATAAAGAGGCTCCTTCCGCGAGAAATTTAGGGGTCAATTATTTTGTTTTGGGGCATCTCCAAGGACACCGGTTATGAGGAGACAGTGCTAGAATCAGGCTTACAAGTGTCATGTCCCTTCAGTGGAGACCGAAAGGGACAAAGAGATTCAACATGTAACAGTGAAGACAGCCGTTGATTGTTTTTGGTCGGAGCACGGAAGTGACTGCCTATCAGCAGATTGTAGATGTTCATGTCTTGTCCGTGGACTCTTAAATCCCTTTAGTTGTTTACGATGAGAGAACGATAACAATTCGAACAATATCGAATTAACCCCTCTTGTGTAAACTTAATATGAACCGATATAGTAGAGCAAAATAAATACCAAACACGCAAATACAAGACGATTTTTTATGTGGAAAACCCCTTAGTGTGAAGAGATCAAAAACCACGGGACCGGAGTCCACCCGAAAATCTTCACTATCAACAAAATGGGTGAACAATGTTCTTCTCTAGCAAATACTAGAGGTAAATAGCAACAAAGAACTCAAGAACATAATTCTTGGCAATACACATAAACTTCACAAGAGATCAATGGTAAATATGACAAAAAATGCAGGTTTTGATCAATCCACGAAAAACCTGATGTAGGGAGCTTCAAACGAAAATCCAACCGTTTAGATTCGAGGATATTGCACCACGAATACGCTGACAAAATTTCAGCTCAATCGGATCTCAAATCGACCTCCGATGCCAACTTGATGTAAATCAGACTCTACCCCAAACCCCAGATTTTTTGCTTTCTCTTTTTCTCTCGTTACTATGTCTTTTGCGGCTACCACTTCTACGATAGTGAAAAACCCTATTTCTCCATATAACTTATTGTATGGGCTCAAGTCCTTTTGGGCTTGCAATTCATTGAGCTTCCTCCACATAGGAGTGAACCCAGCTAACAAATCTCCCTCTCACGACAATGTGGAGGGATTCTCCATCTCTGCTATCAATCGACAATGTTCAAGCTTCTCTCTTGGTAGAGTCTTAGTCATCATATCAGAGCCATTATGGTTTGTATGAATTTTCTCAAGTTCCAACAACTTTTCATCTAGAACATCCATTATCCAATGATATCTAACATCGATATATTTTGATCTAGAATGAAAAGATGAATTCTTACCAAGATGAATTGCGCTTTGATTATCACAAAATAGCACACACCTCTTTTGCTTGAACCCAAGTTCTTCTAAGAACTTCTTCATCCATAGCATCTCTTTACTAGCTTCAGTCGCTGCAATAAATTCAGATTCGGTTGTAGAAAGTGCAACACACTTCTGCAATCTTGACTTCCATGACACAGCTACACCCGCAAAAGAAATCAAATAACCAGAAGTAGATCTTCGAGTATCAATATCTCCTGCCAAGTCGGAATCTGTGTATCCAACTAACTCAAGTTTCCCGGTCTCGAAATTGAGTTTCAAATTTGAAGTTTCCCGAATATACCTCATAATCTACTTCACTGCATTCCAGTGCTCTCTGCCTGGATTTGACAAATAGCGACTAACAACACCAACTGCATGTGCCAAGTCTGGGCGTGTACATACCATTGCATACATTAAGCTTCTTAAAGCTGAGGCATATGGAACACTTTCCAAATCTTTCTTCTCTTTATCAGTCGTAGGACTTTGCTTCATATTTAACTTAAAGTGGGCAGCAAGAGGAGTACTAACCACTTTAGCCTTGTCCATATAAAATTTCTGAAGGATCTTCTCGATATATTTCTCTTGCGACAAAAACTTCTTAACATCTTTGTCTCAAGTAATTCTAATGCCAAGAATTTGCTTCGCCAAGCCCAAGTCTTTCATGGCAAAAGACTTGCTCAATTGTTTCTTCAATAACTCAATTCGTAAAGCATTCCTACCAACAATCAGCATATCATCAACATAAAGCAAGAGAATAATAAAGTTATCATCAGAAAATTTTTGGACAAACACACAGTTATTCGAGGAAGTCTTCTTATAGCCCTATTTTGTCATAACTGACGCAAACTTTTTGTACCACTGCCTCGGTGCTTGCTTTAGGCCATAGAGACTTTTCTTCAGTTTGCACACGTAATCCTCTTTTCCTTTCACTTAAAAACCTTCAGGTTGTTCCATGTATATCTCTTCCTCCAAGTCATCATGTAGGAATGCTGTTTTGACATCCATTTGCTCAATCTCCAAATCTAGGGTAGCTGCCAACCCTAGTACCACACGGATAGAAGACATTTTCACTACCAGAGAAAATATATCATCAAAATCAATACCCTTTCTCTGACCAAATTCCTTAACAACCAATCTAGCTTTGTATCGTGGTTGTGAAGTATGTTCATCTTACTTCAACCTGTATACACACCTATTCTTCAAAGCTCTTTTACCTTTAGATAACTTCACTAGCTCAAAAATATGATTATCATAAAGTAATTGCATCTCATCTCGCATAGCACCAACCAATTACTTTTGTACTCATCTTCTATTGCTTCTGCAAAGCACTCTGGTTCACTTGTATTAGTCAATAATAATACATACTCATCTTCAGAATACCTGGTGGAAGGTCGTCGGTCTTTAACGGATCTCCGGACTGGAACATCCAGTAGAACATCTAATTGAGCATCTAGTTCAGGAATAATATTATCCGTTTCAATATGTTCAGGAACATGTGCGTTATCCGGAACATTGACTTCCTGCTGCTCTTCATCAACCTGTGTAGGAATATTTGTAAGAGGAACTGGATCCAAATCATCACTAACCTGTGGTGCAGAAATCGTCTCCGCTTTCTCAATATCTTCTATTGTTTGATCTTCCATAAACACAACATCTCTGCTTCTTACAATTTTCTTTGCAACCGGATCATAAAATTTGTAGCCAAGCATATCCTATCCATAACCAATGAATATGCACTATCATGTTTTCACATCAAGTTTAGACCTCTCATCTTTGGGAATATGCATAAATGCTTTGCACCCAAAGACACGCAAATAATCATAAGAAACATCTTTGCCTATCCAAACTCTATTAGAAATATCAAACTCTAAAGAACGCATGGAGTAAGATTCAATGCATATACAACTGTACTTAAAGCCTCACCCCAAAAAGGATCTAGGTAGCTTTGACTGTGAAAGTAAGCATCTTACCCTTTCAACCAGTGTTCTGCTCATTCTTTCAGCTAAGCCATTTAACTGAGGCATCTTGGGAGGTATCTTTTGATGTTGAATACCCTATTGTCTGCAATATTCATCAAAAGGTCTAATATACTCTCCTCCGTTATCAGTTCTAATGCATTTCAATTTATTTCCAGTCTGTCTCTCAACTGAAGCCTGAAACTGCTTAAAAGCATCTAATACTTGATTTTTAGCTTTCAAGGTATAAATCCAAATTTTCCTTGAAAAATCATCTATGAAGGTAACAAAATAAAGAGAGCCACCAAGTGATTTTATTTTCATAGGACCGCAAACATCAGAATGCACTAAATCCAATATACCTGACTTTCTTGAAGGATGGGAGCTTTTAAATGCAACTCTATTCTGTTTTCCTGCTAAACAGTGAGCACACTTCTTTAGCGCTGAACTTTTCAATTCTGAAAGGAGCTTCTTCTTGGCCAATATTGACAAACCCTTCTCACTGATGTGACCGAGCCTCTTATGCCATAACTCAACTGCATCTTCGCTGTCTATTGTATTAATTTTTTCTGTGGACAACTTTGCCTGCATAAGGTACAACGAAGAATATTTTTCACCTCTAGCCACAACAAGAGAACCTTTGGTGAGCTTCCATTGACCATTACTGAAGGTGCTGCAATACTCCTCATCATCGAACTTACTTGTAGAAATCAAATTCAAGCGGATATCAGGTATATGTTTAACATTATTCAATACTAATCTTGTGTCATTGCTGGTTTCTAGGTACACATCACCGATGCCTACAACTTGAGCCAGTCCATTGTTTTTCATCTTCACAAATCTGAAATCACCTGACCTGTATGATGTAAAGAAATCCCTATGAGATGTAGCATGAATAGATGTACCACTATCAATTACCCAACTGGAAATTCACCGCATCACCATAAAAAATAATGAGAAAGTCTTCTTTAAGTGCAGAAACACAATTGTCATCACTGTCACCATCACTTTTCTTCTCTTTACCTTTATTCTTTTGTTTCTCCCTTTTCAACTGGTGACAAAACCTCTGAATATGTCCCTTTTGATGACAATAATGTCACTCAACATTAGCAAATTTATTATACTTACCTATGCTTTTATTTCTACTATTGTCTCTGTTTCTCGGACCTCGAGACTCACTTCTTCCCATTTTCTCAACCACCAAGGCATCGGTATGTGAAGAGGACGATCCTTGTGTCTTCCTTCTCATCTCTTCATTCAAAATACTACTCTTGGCCAAATTCATGGTAATCGTACCATTCGGGGCAGAATCAAACAAAGACGTTCGAAACGTCTCCTATGAGTCCGGCAAAGTACCAAGCAACCATGGTGCTTGTATCTCATCATCAAACTTGATTCTTATCGCAGCCAACTGATTAATAATTCCTTGAAAAGAATTAAATGATTAGTCAAACGAGTACCATCTTGATATCTCAGAGCCATCATCTGTTTTATCAGAAATAATTTATTATTCCCAGTCTTTCGAGCATATAACTGTTTGAGCTTATTCCATAAACCGCGTGCATGTGTTTCCTCAATAATATGGTTCAAAACATTATCATCTACCCACTGCTTAATATAACCATACACTTGACGATGAAATATAGACCATTCAGCATCAGTTATATTCTCCGGTTTCTCCTCGGCAAATACAAGCAAATAAAAATCTTTCACATATAAAAGATCTTCCATTTTCCCTTTCCAAATATGATAATTCGAACCATTCAATGTAACCATTCTACTTGTATTAGTTTCCATTGTTTAACACAAGACAAAAAAATCAAGCAACAATCAGAAGCTCTGATACCACTTTGATGGGAGAACGATAACAATTTGAACAATATCGAATTAACATAGCGGAATAAAATAATCTCCCATCTTGTGTTGACAATGAAATTGTTCATCAGGACTGAACAGGAGGATGTGTAGAGCAAAATAAATACCAAGCACGCAAACACAAAACGATTTTTTACGTGGAAAACCCCTTCAGTGTGAGGAGATCAAAAACCACGGGACCAGAGTCCACTCGAAAATCTTCATTATCAACAAAATTAGGTGAACAATGTTCTTCTCTAGCAAATACTAGAGGTACATAGCAGCAAAGAACTCAAGAACATAATTCTTGGCAATACACATAAACTTCACAAGAGATCAATGATAAATCTGACAAAAAACGCAGGTTTTGATCAATCCATGAAAAATCTGATGTAGGGAGCTTCAAACGAAAATCAAACCATTCAGATTCGAGGAAATTACACCACGAACACGCTGACAAAATTTCAGCTCAATCGGACCTCAAATCGACCTCCAATGCCAGCTTGATGTAAATCAGACTTTGCCCTCGACCCCAGATTTTTTGCTTCTTTTTTTTTCTCTTGTTACCATGTCTTTTGCAGCTATCACTTCTACGATAGTGAGAAACCCTATTTCTCCATATAATTTATTATATGGGCTCAAGTCTTTTTGGGCTTGCAATTCATTGGGCTTCCTCCACATAGGAGTAAACCCAGCTAACAGTTTATTCTGCGGTAAGATGATTGTGTAATTTCCTAGTCCTCGTCCAATGTAATTTAAATCGTATGAGGTTGTTAAATCCCTCAAGATGTACACAACTGCTCCTCATTTTGTCAAAGGAAAGACAAACAAGAAGCTCAAAGTAGTAGTGTAACTAGCACTGTATTAATACTATTTCACTGAATTTTTAGCATACAAGTCCTTCTTCCTTGCTAGGAATATCAGCAGAAAACTTTAAATCACAAGTAGAGGGCAGTGGAGTCTATGAATGTTTGCACCTTGAGTTATGGTTGGGGTCATATCATATGCTAATTTGTACGCTAGTCGATTGGTTTCTATTCAATGCAAATGACTGACAAAAACAACAAATCAAGCCTTAACCCATTAAGTACGGTCAACTATATGGATCCTCTTACCACATTGCGTTCAATCCTTGATTTGATCTCTGTAAACTTTAATTACTCCATACCTTTACTTTTCATCTCCTTTCATGTTCCACCTTCTAGGTTTGCCCCCGTCTCTTCTAACTGGCGTTCTCGCCTGCCCTCAAATCTCTTCGTTGGAGAATCCCAAGGCCTTTGACCTTTCCTCATGGTTTTTCTCAATGGGGCAACGCCTATCTTTCTTCGAATACGTTTATTTACAGCCGTATCTTTTGTCGTAAGTCCACCCATTGAAAGAAGTATTCACACATGTTGAAGTTCCGCCGCCTTTCAGTCCGCGTTACAAAAGCAACGTTGCCTCATTGCTGTCTTGCAGAAATTTCCCCTAAGCCGAAGAGTTACTCGACGGTCACACAAAATACCAGGGACATCTGTTTTTCTGGTCACGACCTGTCCTAATTTGTCTGATCCTCAGGGTGGTCTAAAGGAGGTCCTTTCACTATGATTTGAATTCATCGATTTTTTAATCTGTAGTGTGATCTTGAGTCTAAATTAAGTTAATGAGATCATAACTTTGTCACAATTAAATCGTTCTTTGCTTGGCGGTCATTGTTTCTGTTACAGTTTTGATGTAACAATAAAAGCTCAATTGTCTGTCCAGACATGACTCGAACCGTAATGCGCTCAGACCACAAAAAAGGAAATGGAGAACGTAAGTGGACCGGACCGGTCTGTTGCAGAGGTGGACTTCTAGTTCTAATTTTTGAAGGATTTTGATTTCGTTCAAAATCTGATGTGGCCTTGAATTAGAATCAAAGTTGGATTTAGAGGGCAGTGGAACTGGATAATATTGAAGATTTGTCTTCTGTTGGAGAACGAGAAAATTCAAGGTTTGACTAGTTTGACCGATCAAGAAAGTGGGAGAAAGTAACTACATATTTGAGAATATCTGTGAGCCTCCTTGTTTTGTATTTTCTTTGTGCCGCAAAAGGAATCCAATGTACAAATCCCTTTGTTTTGGTAGGAAAAAAATCCCTTTAAAGAGTGCACTTCCCGAGATAGTATCAAGTGGTTAGGTGCCACCAGGTTGTAAGCTAACATAATATATATTTTTATAGTGAAATTTACTTAAAAATCAGTAAATGTTGTGACCACTTTTTCCATCCGGAAGGGAAAAGACATAAGTTTAGAGATATCGTCTGAAAAGCAAGCCTAAAGCCCTTGTTTAAATGTGAGCTATCCTAAGTTTATACCTTACGTGATATTGAGATGTTCAATCTTAGCTTTAAATTAACGCTATAAGGATTTTCTAATAAAAAGTCGCCACTTATTATTAGAGTCGGCTATAAATGATGTAAAACATGATTAATTTCTTACTTCTTACGTAAAAAACTTAATTATACTAATTAGTTGATTAATACCCTTTTGGTACCTAATCGTGTTCATTTCAAGAATATATTTGTTAGGTAGTTTGAATTGATTTTAAATCTATCCACTAATTATGTGGGTATGCAATGATTAAAATAACAACAACAACAACAAATTAAATAAATTGCAAGAAAAAACAAGAATCTAATGCTTGAAAACAAGAAAAATGCGATTTCTAACTAGATTAAAGGAAAACCACAATTGACATATTGGAAGTGCGTAATCAAGTGAGAATTGAAATAGAAATGCACAAGTAGCAACCTGTTATTTGTAGCTAGGAACATTCAAACCCCTATTATAGAGGCTTAAGAGTTTGTTTAATTTTGAGCAGAATTTTTCATCAAAGATTTTCGCATGAGAAAACTACCCAAACTATTTTTGAAGCTTTTTCCTGACTTTAGATAAAATTAAAATTTCCGAATTTTTAATTAATTTTCCATATAAAAATATTTCAATTTTTAATAAAATGAAAATGTTTTCTTCAATGAAATAATATAAAAATGATCCAGCCCGACCCGGACTTGCTGACCAGGGTTCGCGGTTGGGCTCAAGAGCCCAAATCGACTGAGGCCTAGACTCCAATCTAAGGCCTACGGCTCATAAGTCCCCCTTTCTAATTCCCTTTCCTTATCGACCAAAAAAAAAAAGTCCCTTTCCTTCAATCCAGCCCAACCAGCGAGCCCAATTTTAGCCAACCTAGCCTAAAGCCTGACCGCCCGAGGTCTCCTAAGCAAAAGCCCCGAGCCCAACTCCACACCCCCTTCTCACGAACGTCTGCACATAGCCTATTTTCCGGCCCCTTTTTTTTTTTCACAATTTTTTATCTTCGTTCAAGATAACTAAAATTATTTCCCTAAAAATATACGCTTATTTTCACCGAAATGTTTTCATGTCATCTTCGTTCCTAATGTATACAAAAAATCATTTTTATTATGAATTCTTTATGAGATATAGGATATTTCTATAGATTTTATCAATTATGACGATTTTATAATAACAAAATGGGAGACTTCACGTAACAAAACACACAAGTCACGGAACCACGTTATAGCAGTCGAGTAAGCGGTTCACGTTGCTAAATATATATAAAAGAAAAAAATGAAAAGTTTTTCCATGCTCGCAAAAAGAGAAAGAAAGAGAGAGAGAGAATCACTGGAGAAAACATGTCAAGACTTTCTCACAACTAGGATATATGATTGTCAGCATTTTAATCAGAACAATCATCTCCAAGATGCTTGACGACCACAATAATCCATTCATAGATACTAAAACGACACACCCCAGATCCTTTAAACTTGAAAAACTGACTCATGACAGAAACACACGAAGACCCCACCCCACTTCTTTAAACTTAGGAAATTGACTCATGTCACAAACACATGAAGACCCTGACTCGACTCGACTCGACTCGACTCAACAAGAGCACGACTCATCCCAACAGGACCACAACACACGGGACTACCACAATCCGAGTGTGTTCAGAATCACTGAAGAAAACACACAGATTGAAGAAGCAGCCCGCATTTATTCATTAAAATCTTGAAGTTGAAACCCTAGACGGAGTAGAACTTGCTTTCTTCATGGCTGAGGGGTTCACGTCCTCCACTTAAGCACCCTCTTCATCACCATTCTCATCGTCCTCTGGAGCCTTGTTCAGATCCAACTTCTTGTGGATCTCCTTCCTCTTAGCCTTCTCCGCCTCCTCTGATGAAGAAGGGCCACCCTCAGCCATGGCCCTGCCATCGCCATTCATCTCCCAGTCCGCCATTGTGTTCAACTTATGGATGCGCTTGTGCCCACAAACGCCGTGCTCCCTATGGAACGTTTCGTTGCACTGCCTGGACGGCCAGCGTCCGCTTGAAGGATCGAACACGGCCATCTTCCTCTTCGTTGCACCGCCCACGGATTCTGCTTCCCCGCTTTTGAGGCTCTTGCTCGGGGGCGGAGGAGACCCCACCATGGCAGCGGAGGAATCGCATGCGAAGGCCCGTTTTGTGTTCCGTTTCATGCCCTTTCCCCCATCGCCAGCGCCCACACCGCCAGGCACAGCAGAAGAGCTTCCGATCGATCCAGCTCTGGAACTCATCAGGCCAGGGGGAAGAACGTTTCCATCGCGGCCGGTCATCTCTTCCTGCTTTTGGGCGGGAGATTTCTTGCGGGAGAGTCGTTTTTGTTGTAGTGTGGTTTGGTGGGCGTTCTGTCCTTTAAATAATACGATTTGGTGGGGACACGTGGAGTGACATGGGGCCATCTTTTTTCTATTTTATTTACCGTTTTCCTTTTAATCTTAGAAGGAAGACACGTGATTCGCGAATCGGGATAGGAAGAAAAAAAGGTTATCGCAAAGAATATACGTTTTTTTAAGGTGAAATTTGTAAAGAAAAAAACAAAAATTAGATGTCTTCGCCCAAGGACGTGCGTCCTCCGGCAGCCTTCAGCTGAGTTGCGCGACCCTCGCCGGAGGTCACCCAACTTAGGCAACCTCAATCGACGACTGTTGGTGAGCCAGATTGGTGAGCCATGGCGCCAAATCTGGCTCACCAACAGTCGTAGCCCTTTGTCGAACCGACAAAAGATTTGGTTCAAATTTCCAAATATATATATATATACACATTCACAAAAGCCCATTGCAAATTTTTTTATTATTAAATATATATTCAAGTCAAAGTCCATTTGCAAAGAAATTTTGTTAAACAAAATTTGCATTTCCCCAAATAAAGCTTTCAAACTTTGCATTTACTTAAAACTTATTTGCAAAGCTGAACCAAACATATTCTATATCTCTCTTGCGCAAAGCCACATCCGCTTTGACATCGCAATATGTGAGACTACGACCATCACAACTAGTCCTAGAGCAACCACCGTAGTGATCACACTCCTCAGGCAATCGATGGTGTGCGCAAGAAAAGTTAGGGGTTGTAATGAATACGTCTCATATGAGTTTCCTTCATGCTAGAGATCAATTCAATCCGAGGATGTCACGTAAATTGACATGCCAACATGAACCCAAACAAAGAGGACAAAGCCGAACAGGAAAAGGCCAAATGTCAAATTTGTCATGCGTTCATCGTAATTAAAAGTCAAAGTTAGTGATGACTCACCATTTCTCCCCATGCAGAGCACGGGCCCCACGGGCGACGGGGCACGGACGAATCATTAGTTGTTCACTAGATTCTCTTTTCGTACTATATCGGATGTAAGATTCATCATTTTTCCCAAAAGGAGACTCGATTCATGGAGACTATTTGGCAGTAAAGTAGATAGGACAACTGGAGAAGACCCGTGGAAATCCGTGAAAAAAAAAAAGCAGAGAAAGGTTTCGGAAGAAAATAACGTTAGCACTGAGTAGGCCTGGCCCTCATCCCATAAGTCGGTGCTTTGGTGGCAGAGAAGAAAGATAGAGAGAGAGAATATATCCGTTACTTGTCATTTGTGGGTTTTTTCATGTTGTCAAGAGGAACGAAAAACCCCAATTTGCTTTCTGCATATAAGAAAACTCAACGATAAGGCCCGAAAAGGAAATCAAGTCTTTAAAAAAGAATTATGTCATCCTACCTATCAATATTCTAGATGCTTTTTGTTTTTTGTTTTTTTTTGGTATTGGCAAGGATTGTAAAAGAAAACAAAGATTCCAAGTTCTGGCTATAAAATGATAGAGACATAATATAATCCGATACTAAGGATATTATCCTGGAGGTTCTTGAAAATGAACAAGTTGCTTCTTCCTCGTCTTAAATAAATTGGTTTGTGGACTACATCATTTTTAGGAATATTCATGAAAAGAATTATGTGTACTTAATCCACATGAACTTTTAGTGTATGAGTGAACAGCAGAAATTCAATTTTTGTCAAGTGATCTAACTTTTACTCATTTTTGCGCGCTACAACAAGAAAATTAATTACATTCTATGTGGACAAATTATAATTTAAATGAAAGTAGAGGCCCAAAATGGTCAAGACCTAACAAAGTAAAGCAAAGTAAGTGTTTTTGCGTTTGATAAACCAGTTCAATTTGGATAGATTCATGTTCGGTCCGATTAGTTTCTTGCGATGCATTATTACATGGAAAGCTGACAACTAATCAGGAAAAAAATCCCCTTTTTCCTTCAAGTAAATGGAGACGAATGGTCACAAAGGGGCAATGCGGCTGCGGTCACACCAATCCTGCCACGTGAGGTTTTTGCCCCTTGTTGCAAGGGGAAAATAAACAGACAAAAAGACAAGATCCGAAAACGAAGGAAGGGTCCGAAAAAGATTGTGACTGGTCCGTCAACCATCCGATCAACGTGAGACTTTGTTATGGGTTCGTTGTGTCCGTACAACGGTCGTCGCTTTCCGCTGTGGTGCAGCTGGGGCCCCACAAGAAAATGCGCACGTTTGTTTGTTAGTGGATTTATTTTTATTTTTTGGATATGTGAGGGGACGTCTAAAAGCCACACAAGAAAAGAATACGTCGATTTCAACGTTTATGTCTGTTGGGAGCCACTTGCACCTTTCCTTCTTTGTCAATAAAATATTCCATTCATAACTAAGTGGGTGGGAAGTGTATGCGTAAGAGTTTGCATAATCAATGCATGATAAAGACCAAAGAGAGCGAGGGGATTTAGTCAGTCAATCAGGGCCAAGAAAGTTGGTCCGGTGGGCCTTCAATGCAGAAAAGTGGAAAAAGAAGCATATTAAATTAAGTTTGCAGTGTACTCGACTTTTTCTTTTTGTTCCAAAGATCTGACGTGGCCGCTTATTCTTTTGTGAATTTGGATTGTTCGGGGCAAAAGAAGTCCATCTTTATCTTTGATCGGTTTGACTCTCGTGTTTCTTTATGTCGGCACTTGGTTTCGTATGCAAGAGAAAAAAGGGACGACGAGGTATATATATATATATGTACACACGTGCTGGGGCCAAGTGATGTTAGAAAAAGGGAAAGTAAAAAGAAGGTTTTACTTTTCCATCCTTTTCATTTCGGAATATGATGTTGAGGGTTTCTATTGTAGAGAGGACTGGCCGCACAGGAACTCGTGCGTAAAAGGAGGAGGACAAATGGCGCCTCGTCCGCTATTAATCAATTCCCTGCTTTATTGGCACTGCACTTTGTGCCGACTACTGACGGCATCGTATACGGTTGGTGCCTTGGTGGCCGAGATAGGAGATTCGTTGTGTGCCGTTTCTGTTGGCTTTCAACCGTCGGGATTTGTGCATTTGCAATCATCAAGCGGTCGGTTTGGAAGGAACGACAACACAGAGTATATTAGGGTTTCTGCTTTTTGGAATTTACGGAGAAGCACAAATTTGCTTTCTCCTTTTAACATGATTTATGAAAGACTTTTCTCGTTTAGGTTCCTTCGTACCGAAGAACATTTTTATCATGTCGATTCAACACTTCCAAAATAAAAAGGACAACCGAAAAGAACGGTCAACCGTGTCAAATTTGTCCTACATTCAAATCTTGCATTCATAATTTAAGATAAATTTATTACTCTCCTTATCGTGGTGTTAATTAAATATAATTAAAATTATTTCACTGAAAACGTACACTTAATTTCACCCCGAAATGTTTTCATGTCATCTCCATTCCAAGTGTGTGCTTCGTTGGCACCATGTTACAAAAGATCATTTTTATTCCAAATTCTTTATGAGATATAGGATATTTGTTGTCAATATCATCAATTGTGGCGAATTTATGATAACAAAATGGGAGAACTTCACATAACAAAATGCACGAGCCACGTTATTACGTTATACAGTCGTGTAAACAGTTCACATCCTATATATATTTAAGGAAAAAATGGAAATTTTTGTGCTCGCAAAAAGAGAAAGCATTAGAGAAAAAGTTTGATGATTGAATGAGTCACCTCGCATGTTGTGATGTTAAATATTCAACGAGCATGTGTCAATATTAGTTCAATCATGAGTTGATTTTACATTTTTCATGTATTTGCATATAGTTGCGGCTACAGGGGCTTTGTATATCTGAGGGATGATCATTTTGTTCTTGGCCTGTACATTCACTTTTAATTTTCTGTTTCATACAGTTTCATATTACTAAAATCAAACGTGTACTTTAACAATGCAAGTGGATATATATCAAATTAACCAAAGATGTGTGGAAAGTTTTGATCATCCAACTTTGGTGGAGAGAGAGAGAGAGTATCATTGAAAAAACATATCATGACCTTCTCACATCCAAGATATCACAGCCAGCAATTTTAATCAGAACAATCATCTCCAAGATGCTTGACGACGACAATATTCCATTCATAGATACGAAAACGACACACCCAGATTCTTTAAACTTGAAAAACTGACTCACGACAGGAACTTGACAAGAACACGACTCATCCCAACAGGACCACAACACATGGGACTACGACAATCTGAGTATATTCAGAATCACTGAAGAAAACACACGGATTGAAGAAGCAGCCCGCATTTATTCGTTAAAATCTGGAAGTTGAAACCCTAGACAGAGTAGAACTTGCTTTCTTCATGGCTGAGGGGTTCACGTCCTCCACTTAAGCACCCTCTTCGTCACCATTCTCATCGTCCTCTGGAGCCTCGTTCAGATCCAACTCCATGTGGATCTTCTTCCCCTTAGGCTTCTCCGCCTCCTCCAATGAAGAAGGGCCCCCTCAGCCACGGCCCTGTCATCGCCCTTCATCTCCCGCTCCTCCGTCTTGTTCAGCTTCATCTTCCCTAAGGCCACCGAGATGGACGCCAAGGCATCACCATTCCCATCATTCTCTGGAGCTTTATTCAGATCCAACTTCTTGTGAATCTCCTTCCTCTTAGCCTTCTCCACCTCCTCCAACGAAGGAGGGCCGCCCTTGGCCACGGCCTTGCCATTGCCTTTCATCCCCCCGTCCTCCGTCTCGTCCAACTTTATCTTCCCTACGTCCACCGAGATGGACGTGGCTTTCTCCTGCTGCACCTGCAGCTGGGGCTGGTTGTTATGCACGCGCATGTGACTATGGAAATGCGTCCCCCTCAGGCTGCCCGTTGCTGACACGCCCAAAGCGTGGGACACTGCCTTCTTCGTCTTCTTTTTACCACCCTCCGCCTGCTGCTCCCCCTGTTCCGAATGAACGCGCATGTGCCCAGGAACGCCCTTCTCCTGATCGAAAGTTTTGGAGCACCAGGTGCATGGCCAGCACTTGCGCAAAGCATCAAACGCTGCCGTCTTCCTCCTCATTTCACCGCCCACAGCTTCTGCTTCCCCGCCTTTCTGGCTCGTGGTTGGGGGCGGAGGAGACCTTACGACGGCGGCAGCAGAGGAATCGCATGCAAAGGCCTGTTTTGTGTTCCGTTTCATGCCCTTTCCCCCATCGCCAGCGCCTGCACCGCCGGACACAACAGAAGAGCTGCCGATCGGTCCAGCTTTGGCACTCATCGGGGCTGGGGGAGGAACATTTCCATCGGGACCAGTCATCTCTTCCTGCTTTTGGGTGGGAGAGTGGTTTGTGTTGTAGTGTGGTTTGGGTTGCAGTCCTTTAAATAATACAATTTGGCGGGGACACGTGGAGTAACGTGGGGCCATCTTTTTCTATTTTATTTACCACATTTCTATTCCGATTTATATTTTGCGAGTTGGATATGAACATGTATGCTTTTGAATGTCTTTTATCACGCAACGAAAACTTTCTCATTCAAAGTCCCTTCACACTGGATATCATTTTTGTCGTGTCAATGCAACACTTCAAGCCGAACGGGAAAAGGCCAATATGTCAAATTTGTCATGCATTCACAATTAAAAGTCAAAGTTAGTGATGACTCACCTTTTTTCTCCCCAAACAGAGCACGGGCCCCACGGGCCACGGGGCACGGGGCACGAACGAATCATTACTTGTTCACTAGATTCTCTTTCTTCACTATATCGGATGTCAGATTCATCATTTTTCCCATAACGAGACTCGGCAGTAAAGTAGATAGGACAAGTCTCGTGGAAATCCATGAAAAAAGAAAAAGGGTTTCGGAAGAAGAGAAAGTAAGTACTGAGTAGGCCCGGCCCTCATCCTATAAGTTGGTGCTTTGGTGGCAGACGAGAGAGAGAATATCCGTCGCTTTCGTTTGTGAATTTTTTTTTTTTTTTTTTGACAAAAGGGAAAACATATAAAAAAAGGGCATGTGCAATCTCATCCTAAAATCACGTTTGTGTGTGTGTTTTTTTTCTGGGGTTTGATAAAATAAATAACATAAGAAAATCTTTTTCGAGCATGTACAATCTCATCCCGAAATCACATCGCCGGAAGGAATGAAAAACCCAAACAATCGGGATTTCTTCTTTTTAGATTTTAAAGAACAGCAAGAATTTACTTTCTACTTTCAGAAAAACTCAAACGATTAGGCCCGAAAAAGGAAATAGAGTCTTTGAAAAAGAATTATGTCATCCTATCTGTCAATATTCTAGATGCTTTTGTTTTATTTATTTTTTGGGTATTGGTGAGGGCTACAAAAGAAAACAAAGATTCCAAGTTCCGGCTATAACATGGTAGAGACAAAATATAACATGACACTAACGATATTATTCCGAAGGTTCGTGAAAATGAACAAGTTACTTCTTCCTTATTTTCAATAAATTGCATGATGTTTAAAGTCACGCAAGAAAACCCAACTTGTTTGTGGACTATGTCGTTTTTAGGAAGGTTTGCGAAAGAAATTGCGTGTACTCGATCCACGTGAACTTTTAGTGTACGCGTAAACCACAGAAATTCAATTTTTGTCGAGTGATCCAAGTGTTTACTCATTTTTGCACATTAAAACAAGAAAACTAATTACATTCTAGATGGACAAATTATTATTTAAATGAAAGTAGGGGCCCAAAATGGTCAAGACCTAACAAAGTAAAGGATAAATAGGTGTTTTTGCGTTTGATAAAAACCGGTTCGGTTTGGATAGATTCATGTTTGATCCGATCAGTTTCTTGCGATGCATCATCGCATGGATGGAAAGCTGACAACTAATCAGAATAAATTCCCTTCTCTGTCTTTTTTCCCAAGTAAATGGAGACTTTTGGTGACAAAAGGGGCAATGTGGCTTCGCGCCCGCAAAACCCGCTCGGTGAACTTTTTGTCCTTTTCCCTCGTCAACCAGACGAAAAAGACAAGATCCAAAAACAAAAGAAGGGTCCGAAACAGAGTGTGACTGGTCCGTCAACAAATGATCAACGTGAGACTCTGTTATGGGTTTGCTGTGTCCGTACAACGGTCGTCGCTTTCCGCTGTCCTGCATTTTGTTGGGGGGGGATGTTGGTGGATTTTTGTTTATTTGGCCATCGAAAAGCCAGACAAGAAAAGGACCTTTGGTTTCAACGTCCCTGTCTGTTGGGTGCCACTTGCACCTTTCCTTTTCTGTCAATAAAATATTCCATTCATTGCTACGTGGGGCAAATGTATCCTAAGAGTTTGCACAATCATAACATGATAAAGACCAAAGAGAGGGAGGAGATTTAGTCACCGAATCAGGGCCAAGAGAGTCGGTCGGTGGGGTGGGCCTTCAACGTGAAAAAGTGGAAAAAGCAACATGTTGAATTAAATCTAATCGACTTTCTCTTTTGTTCAGGAAAATCTGGTGTGGCCTTTTAATCCTGTGCGAATTTGGATTGTTCCGGCGCGAAGGAAGTCCATCTTTGTCTTTGACCGGTTTGATTCTTGGGCTTTCTTTATATCGGCACTTCTTTTGTTACGCAAGAGAAAAAAAAAGGGACGACATAGTACATATAAATAAATAAATAGGTACATGTGCTGGGGCCAAGTGATGTCATAGGAAGGGAAGTGAAAAGAGGGTTTTACTTTTCCATCCTTTTCATTTCGGAGAATGATGTTGAAGGCTCCCACGGTAGAGAGCACGGGTCGCACAAGAACTCGTGCGTAAAAGGAGTAGACAAATTGTGCCTTGTCTGCTCTTAATCAATTCCCCGCTTTATTGACATTGCACTTTGTGCCGACTGCTGATAACGTCGTATCCAGTCGGTGCCTTGGTGGCGACCAAGGTAGAAGACTCGTTGTGTACCCTTTTTGTTGGCTTTCAACCGCGGGGATTCTTGCATTTGCAATCATCAAGTGGTTGGTTTGGAAGGAACGACAACACAGAATATGTCGGGGTTTCTGCTTTTTGGAATTTACGGAAGATCAAAAAATTTGCTTTCTCATGTAGGAAGGACTTTCTCATTTAGGGTTCCTTCGCACCCGAGAACATTTTTATCATGTCGATTCAACACTTCCAAAATAAAGAGGACAAAGCCGAAGAGAAAAGGCCAACCGTATCAAATTTATCCTATGTTCATCTTGCATTCATAATTTAAGATAAAGTCATTGCTCTCCTTATCATGGAGTTAATTAAAGATAATTAAAATTATTTCCCTGAAAACGTACACTTAATCTCACCAAAATGTTTTCATGCCATTTCCGTTCCTAGCGTATACTCCATCGGTACCATTTTACCAAATATCATTTTCATATTCCGAATTCTTTCCGAGATATAGGGTATGTATTATCAATTGTGGCGAATTTATGATAACAAAATGGGTGAACTTCACATAACAAAACGCATGAGCCACGTTACTACGTTATACAGTCGAGTAAGCAGTTCACGTCCTATGTATAAGGAAAAAAAAATGAAAAGTTTTGCGTGCTTGCAAAAAGAAAAGGCAATGGAGAAAAAGTTCGATGATTGAATGAGTCACGTCGCATGTTGTGATGTTATATATTCAATAAGCATGTGTGTCGATATTAGTTCAATCATGAGTTGATTGTACATTTTTCATGTATTTGCGTATAGTTGCGACTAGGGGGCTTTGTATATCTAAGGGATGATCATTTTGTTCTTGGCCTATACATTCACTTTTAATTTTCAGTTTCATATTACTAAAATCAAACGTGTACTTTAACAATGCAAGTGGATATATATAAAATTAACCAAAGATGTGTGGAAAGTTTTGATCGTTCAACTTTGGTGGAGAGAGAGAGAGAGAGAGTTACGGCCAGCAATTTTAATCAGAACAATCATCTCTAAGATGCTTGACCATTTAGACCAAAAAAAAAAAAAAAAAAAAAAAAAAAAAACATGCTTCACGACGACAATATTCCATTTATAGATATGAAAACGACACACCCCAGATTCTTTAAACTTGAAAAACCGACTCATGACAGAAACACATGAAGACCCTACCCCACTTCTTTAAACTCGGGAAATTGACTCATGTCACAAACACACGAAGACCCTGACTCGACTCGACTCGACAAGAGCACGACTCATCTCAACAGGACCACAGCACACGGGACTACCACAATCCGAGTGCGTTCAGAATCACTGAAGAAAACACACAGATTGAAGAAGCAGCCCGCATTTATTCATTAAAATCTGGAAGTTGAAACCCTAGACAGAGTAGAACTCAGCTTTCTTCATGGCTGGGAGGTTTCACGTCCTCCACTTAAGCGCTCTCTTCATCACCATTCTCATCGTCCTCTGGAGCCTTGTTCAGATCAAACTTCATGTGGATCTTCTTCCTCTTAGCCCCCTCCGAAGAAGAAGGGCCGCCCTTGACCTTGGCCCTGTTGTCGCCCTTCTTCTCCCAGTCCTCCGTCTTGTTCAGCTTCATCTTCCCTATGGCCACCGAGATGGACGCTAAGGCATCACCATTCCCATCATCCTCTGGAGCCTTGTTCAGATCCAACTTCTTGTGAATCTCCTTCCTCTTAGCCTTCTCCGCCTCCTCCAACGAAGAAGGGCCACCCTCGGCCACAGCACTGTCATCGCCCTTTGTCTCCCAGTCCTCCGTCTCGTTCAACTTCATCTGCCGTAAGTCCACCCAGAGGACATGGCTTTCTCCTTCTGCACCTGCTGCTGGGGCTGGTTGTTATGGACGCGCATAGGACTAGACACGTGCAAAGTGCGGGACACTGCCCCCTTCGTCTTCTTTTTACTGCCCTCCACCTGCTGCTCCGGCAGTTTCTTATGGACGCGCATGTGCCCACAAATGCCGTGCTTCCTATCGAACGTTTTGCTGCACAAGCTGCACGGCCAGCACTTGCGCGAATCATCGTACCAGGCTGCCTTACTCTTCGTTGCACCGCCCATGGCTTCTGCTTCCCCACCTTTCAGTCTCATGCTTGGGGGCGGAGGAGACCTCATGATGGCGGCGGAGGAAAAACTACCTGCAGAGGCCGGTTCTTTGCCCCGTTTCATGCCCCTTCGCCCACAGCCATCGCCCGCACCGCTGGACACAGCAGAAGAGCCGCCCATCGGTCCGGTTCCAGCACACAGCAGGGCAGGGGGAGGAACATTTCCGTCCTGGCCAGTCATATCGTCCTGCTTTTCGGCGAGAGATTTCTTGCGGGAGGGCGGTCAGTGTGTGAGAGTGACAAGTTATGGAAAGACGAGGAGTGGATGGTTGCCTTTATATAAGCGCGGGGGTTTTTGAATAGATTCATTAATGTCATGTCAATGGATACTTTAACGACACTGTAATGATTAGTGGTACGGCCCTCTCGTGTGGACAGCATCTCTCAATTTAGATAAAAGGATTCCAACCTAGGGGATGGCTTTCCGAAAATAATAAGAAAGGCTCTGTCGAAAAAATAAAATCAAATATAATTTTTCCCCGCAAATATACATTTAGCAACTACCGAATTGAGAGTTTTTATGATATCTCAATTCCTAACGTACTTCATTTTTTACATATCATAAAAGGAATCCTTTTTTTTGAGCCTGATCTCTTAGATATGAAGGGAAAATTATTGAAAAAATTATAAGTCTATTGTACTTTTATCAATTGATCTTAAATCTTTTAATCTAGCCAACTGAATCCATTCGGTCAATTTTGACCAGATTAATTGTTTTTATTTTTTTTGCTTTCCTTTTCCTAACAGTCCACGGCACTTTTTGAACTTTTTCTGCAATCGTTGGCTTTTCTTCTTTTCTTTTTTTTTAACTCGATGCATTCTGACGTGGACTAACGATTACTTTTGCTGAGTTGGGACAAGCTTATGTCATCAGCGGCCGCGGTGCCTACGTATGCGGCAAATCGTCGCCTTATTGTCATCCCACTTTGTTCTTCAGGGATCATTCGCCACCATTAGCGAAGACAACCACCCGCGCAATTGTCGCCTCTGTTGCGGTTCTTAAAGTGAATCTTCCAAGCTATCACATCATCATTTCATTAACTTACAACTCTGACGATTTTCACGTTTTTTTGGAGAAGGTTTTGATTGTTCGACATTGAGAGAGAGAGAGAGATTCACATTTTTTGGACTGGAGTTTTACTAGTCTAAAAGCATTAATTAAAATATTTTAAACTAAGTCTACTTTGAGATCATATACATCATTCTAAATTAAGTGCCTTTATTGACTTATAGAAGTCATATTCAAAAGGCACGATGTAAGTATAAATATAATATATATGATTTCTTTTTGAAATATGTTCTAATCACAATTGGAGTTCACAAAAAATTCAAGTCTTAGACTTATTTGATTGAAGTGTGTTCGAGATTGACATTCGACATATTGCTTTTATCTACTCATCGACCAAAAATTAGTGATAACATCAACATAATAATAATGACTAAAAAAATAGGGTTGGAATAAGGTTGGGATTTTTTATCTAAATATCCTAAATCTCATAATAAAGAAAATTGGGTCTCCCATATCTAGGGAAAATTATCAAAATAGTTTTAAACCTATTGCAATTGTGCTCAATTCAGTCCTAGACTATCTGTTTTATCAATTCAGTCTTAAACTTTTTGCATATGTGCAAATTTAGTTCATCCTGCTGTCCAAGTCCACGCAAGAAGAGTCTTGAATTAAGAACAGTCTTGAACCTATTACAATTGTGTCAATTCAATCACAATCCTTTTTTTTTTGGTCAATTCAGCCGTAAACATTTTGCATTCGTGTCAATATAATCCATCTAACCAATTTTGGCCGGTGACGCGACGACATGGACTATTATGTGAAGTTCTCTTATCGCTGTTATCAATAAAATCACCACAATTGATAATAAATATCCCATATCTTAGAAATGTGTATGAATAGGGTTATCCCATATTTAAGAATTCGGCATAAAAATGATCTTTCACGATATGATACCAATGAAGTATACATTTAGAAGTGAGATGACAAGAAAACCTTCATTTCGGTGATATTAAGTGTATGTTTGCAGGGAAATATTATTAATTAGATAGTTTTTATTAGCTTTGATCCATGCAATGATAAGGAATGAGGAGAGTACTAACTTTAACTTTAACCAAGAATGCAAGATGAAAGTAGGACGAATCCGACAAATCGGCCTTTCCCCTTTGGCTAGTGGTCTTCCACAATTCATCTTTAGATACGTCGGCGGTAAAGTTTATCTAGACACGCGCACACATGATCTTTAGATATTTGAAGCATGAAAAGCATGCATAAAGGTAAAATGATATTTTGAGAAAGGTTTCCCATCCCGCGGATGGGGGTCGTGTATATGGATTAGATTGACAAGGAAGGAGGGGTTCAATTCGCATAAGAGCGGCCCTCCTATGTCCGGTTCCTCGCCCACCCCCAAATGCGCCAAGACTTGGTATTACTTTGCGGAAAAAAAGCATGAATTAGTTGGAAGCATGACTTGTTTGTCATATTTTGATAAAGTAATTATATATTTTGAGAATATATGTGAGTCTCTTTCTTTTTCTTTTTTTTTACCTAACAACTTAGTACTTTGCCAAAAGAGCAGGAAAAGTGGACTCTTTAATGCGATTTGTCCATGAACCGGTGCCTGACAATCTGGCACTTGCAAGGACTAGATTCTGTAGATCCTCTTCCTTGACTAGGATGCCACGTTCATCACGTCTTCCCAAACGAAACTGTCTCCATGGATAGTGTCTGACAATAAAGTAGATAAGGACAACTGGAGAAGACCCGGGAAATCCATGAAAACAAACGGTTTCCAAATAAGAGAAAGTATGAATTGAGTAGGCCCGGCCCTGACGACATCCCTATAGTTGGTGCTTTGGCGGCACAGCGGCACAGAGAGAGAACCCGTCGCTTGCTGTTTGTGGGGGGATTTGTTTATATTATTGTTATTATTTTGGTGATTTGACAAAATAAAATAAAAATCGTGAAAAATAATTTCATCTCGAAAATCACGATTATTAGAAGTAACGAAAAACCCCAATAATCAAGATTTCTGACTTTTAGATCTTAAAGAAAACAAGAATTTGCTTTTTACTCTTGAGAAAACTCAAATCATCATGCCCGAACAAAAAACCTAATATTTGAAAAAGAATTATGTTATCCCTATCCATATTCTAGATACTTTTATGTATTGATGAGGATTGCAAAAGAGAACAAAGAGTCCAAGATCCAGACATAACATGACCGAGACATAATATTTGGCACTAACGATGTTATCCTGGAGGTTCTTGAAAATGACAAGTTACTTCTTCCTTGTCTTCAAAAGTTACCCGATGTTTATAGTCACGCAAGGAAACCGAAGTGGTTTGTGGACTAAGTCATTTTTAGACAGGTTTGCAAAAGAAATCGTGTGCACTTAATCCACATGAACTTTTAGTGTATGTGTAAATTGCAAGGAATTCAATTTTGCAGGCTTAATGTGAACGCGTATGTTTTTAAATATGATCTACGTCGTAACGAAGACAATCTCGTTTAGGATTTCCTTCGCATTGGAGATTATTTTTATCCGAGGATTTAATGTCAATCCGACACTTTAATGTTTTCCTTCGCAGTAGAGATTATTTTAATCGATGGATTTAATGTCAATCCATCACTTCCAAAGCAAAATGGATAAAGCCCAACGGAAAAGGTCAATATGTAAAATCCGTCCTGCCATCCAATTTGCATTCGTAATCAAAGTTAAACATATTTGTCTCCTTATCGCCGCGTTAATGAAGTTAGTCAGAACTATATACTTGCAATTATTTCCTCAGAAACATAAACTTAATATCACCTAAATGAATCTCAATCCCCAACGTACTTCGTTGGTAATGTATTGTAAAAAGATCATTTTTATTCCAGATTCTTACATATAGGAGAACCCCTTTTCTTTTGTTATTTTTTTCAATTTTAAGAAGTAGGATAATTACATTATCAATTTGTGATGATTTTAAGATGAAAGAGAAAAAATGAGAGAACTTCACATAATACCCACGTCACGTGGGGAAATCTGGATTCTTCGGGCGGCGAAAGGAAGTTGATCTTTATCTTTGACCGTTTGACTTCTTGGACTTTCTTCATGTTGCGTCCCGAAGGGCGGCACTTCTTTTGACCGTGGTGATTCGTGCATTTGCAATCATCATGTGGTCGGAAGGGAGGAACGAAAACACAGACAATCAGGGTCTTTGCTTTTTAGATTTTACAAGAAAGCAAATGTTTGCTTTCTGCTTTTAAAATGATTTACGACGTAATTAAAACTTTCTCATTTGGGGCTCCTCCGCACCAGAGATCATTTTCTCCTGTCAATCCAAAACTTCCAAAACCAAGAGGACAAAGCCGTACGGAAAAGGCCAACTATGTCAAATTTGTCCTACATTCATCTTGCGTTCATAATTAAAGTCAAAGTAAGTACTCTCCTTAGCGTTAATTCAAGTTAATTGCAACTACCTATTTATAATTATTTCCCTAGAAACATACTCACCGAAATGAGAGTATTCATGTCATCTCAATTCCTAATCTACTTCATTCTTAACATATTGTAAAAGATTCTCTTTGATTTGGGAGAACCCTATTTTCTTTATTATGAGATTTAGGATATTCATGATCAATTTGTGGTGATTTTATGAGAAGAAAATGGGAGAACTTCACATGCTTTCCCGCAACGCACACGCCATGTAACTGTGTCATACAATCAAGTAAGCAATTTATGTGCTTAAAAGATTCCATTTTTTGGCTGGAATAGTGGATTACATAAAATTCCAATCATCTTTTTTTTTAAGCGAGTAAAATGTAATATACGAACATTTCCACTGAAATTGGCTTGACTAATTTCGGGGATCCACATAAACCATTCTTTTGCAATATGTTAACAATGAAGCACATTGGGAACTCAGATGACATGAAGACTCTCAGTGTATGTTTTCAAGGAAATAATTATAAATATATATTTGTAATTAACTTTAATTAATTCTATGATAAGGAGAGTATTATTAACTTTAATTCTAATTGTCAATGCAATATGATTGTAGGAGAAATTTGACATAGTTGGTCTTTTCCGTTCGGCTTTGTGCTCTTGGTTTTGGAAGTGTTGGATTGATATGAGAAAAATGATCTCCAGTGAGCATGAACCCTAAATGAGAAAGTCTTAATTACGTCATAGATCATATTTGAAGCAGAAAGAAAATTTTTGCTTTTGTGTAAAATCTAAAAAGCAGAAACCGTGATTGTCTAAGTTTTCGTTCCTTCTCTCTCTCTCTCTCGTACTTAGGATTGCATGGTGTCATGACTCTCTTATCACTAGCATCTTCAATTGGAACGTTCATCTGATTTTCATCACTAAAGTTATTTTCATTAGTGAAGTTGCTTTCAACACGAACTCCATTCATGTTAACAGGATAAGAGAACAAAAAAATTATGCATTGAATATATCTATGATAGATACTGACTAAAACTCAACATCAAGATATATTTCTTACTTTCTTGCAATCAAACAAGTAAAAACTAATAAATAAAATTTTTCCATGGTTATGTGCCAATCAATTACAAAATCTTAAAATAATCGGAAGTTCAAAGTATATTAGATATTCACATTCTATTTTTCTAGTTCTTCTTATTTACGAACAATATCCATGAATGCGGGGTTCCTTGGGTCATAAAAAAAAAAAAAAAACAATATCCATGAAATCTTTTCTTTGGCCAGAAAATAGTACCCACTATTTTAAAAGTTGCGATTGAATTCTTTATATGGTATTTATCGTTCAAATATTATTACTTTAATTTTTTTTTTTCAAATAATAGAGAAAATAGTTCCTCTTTAAATGGTGGAAATCCCACCAATAATTCGTTGAGTGAAAATGAAGAAACCGCTGAAGCTTGTATCCCTGTTCAGGATCTTGTATCGATAAGATCCACGAACTTTAGGAAAACGTGATAACACGGGAATCGAAAGCACTCGCGTGACTTAATTAATGTTGTCTTGCTGTACATATCACCTCATTGACTTCTCAGGATCTTGTATCCGGTCATTGTCACATTCGAGAGTCAGGCCACTAGGCATTTTATGGCGGAAAGAAAAAGGTGAAGAGGACGATTAGTCCTATTGAACAAGTCTATGGATCCTGGACCGCAATGATACCGGGCACTTCATGCCATCAAAATATCAAGGGAATGGAGAATGTAAGTGGACCGGACCGTTGTCTGTTTGCAGAAAAGGAGAAAGCAAATTTTTTGATCTTCCGTATATTCCAAAAGGTAGAGACCCTGATACACTCTGTGTTGTTGTTTCTTCCAAACCGACCACTTGATGATTGCAAATCCACGAATCCCCGCAGTTGAAAGCCAACAGAAATGGTACACAACGAATCTTCCATCTCGCAGCCTCCAAGGCACCAGCCATATACGATGTTGTCGGTAGTCGGCACATAGTGCAATGTCAATAATGCGGGGAATTGATTATTTATTTATTCTCCTCCTTTTGCGCACGAGTTCTTGTGCGGCTCGTGCTCTCTACCGTAGGAACCCTCAACATAATTCTCCGAAAGGAAAATGGCGGAAAAGTAAAATCCGCTTTTTACTTCCAATTTCTCTGTCACTTGCCCCCAACATGTGTATATATTTATTTATTTATATGTACCACACCGTCTGTTTTTTCTTTTGCGTACCAAAAGAAGTGCCGACATAAAGAAAAATAAGAGTCAAACTGATCAATGATGAAGATGGACTTCTTTCATCCCGAACAATCCAAATTCACACGTGATTAAAAGGCAACATCAGATTTTATTTTTTTTTAACAAAAAGAGAAAGTCGAGTGTTTTACGCTGCAGATTTGATTGAACATGCTTCCTTTTTCACTTTTCAGAAGTGAAGCCCCACCGGACCATCTCTTTTGGCACTGATTGGCTGACTAAGTTCCCTCAATCTCTTGGTCTTCATCATGTTATGATTATGCACATTCTTATGATACACTTCCCATTTAGTAATGAATGGAATATTTTATTGACGAAAAAGAAGAGTTGCAAGTGGTTCCCAATAGACGGAGACGTTGACATCGACGTATACTTTTCTTGTGTGGCTTTTAGACGTCCCCTCACATATCCAAACAAGAAAAAATCCACTAACAAACAAACGTGTAAATTTTCTTGTGGGGCCCCAGCTGCACGACAGCGGAAAGCGACGACCGCCGTACGGACACAACAAACCCATCAGAAAGTCTCACGTTCATCCTTTGTGGACGGACCAAGTCACAATCTTTTGCGGACCCTTCTTTCGTTTTCGGATCTTGTCTTTTTCGTCTCTTTTTTTTCCTTTGCAACGGGGGGCAACATCTACACGTGGCAGGATTGGCGCGACCGCAGCCGTATTACCCCTTTATGACAATTCGTCTCCAATTAATTGAAAGAAAAGGGGGAATTTTTTCTGATTAATTGTCAGCTTTTCATGCAATAATGCATTGCAAGAAATTGATCGGACCGAACACGAATCTATCCAAACCGAACTGGTTTATCAAACGCAAAAACACTTACTTATGCTTTACTTTGTTAGGTCTTGACCAATTTGGGCCTCTGCTTTCATTTAAATTATAATTTATCCACATAGAATGTAATTAATTTTCTTGTTTTAGCACCCAAAAATGAGTAAAACTTGGACCACTTGACAAAAATTGAATTTCTATGGTTCACTCGTACACTAAAAGTTCATGTGTAATCCACTATTCCAGCCAAAAAATGGAATCTTTTAAGCACATAAATTGCTTACTTGATTGTATGACACAGTTACATGGCGTGTGCGTTGCGGGAAAGCATGTGAAGTTCTCCCATTTTCTTCTCATAAAATCACCACAAATTGATCATGAATATCCTAAATCTCATAATAAAGAAAATAGGGTTCTCCCAAATCAAAGAGAATCTTTTACAATATGTTAAGAATGAAGTAGATTAGGAATTGAGATGACATGAATACTCTCATTTCGGTGAGTATGTTTCTAGGGAAATAATTATAAATAGGTAGTTGCAATTAACTTGAATTAACGCTAAGGAGAGTACTTACTTTGACTTTAATTATGAACGCAAGATGAATGTAGGACAAATTTGACATAGTTGGCCTTTTCCGTACGGCTTTGTCCTCTTGGTTTTGGAAGTTTTGGATTGACAGGAGAAAAATGATCTCTGGTGCGGAGGAGCCCCAAATGAGAAAGTTTTAATTACGTCGTAAATCATTTTAAAAGCAGAAAGCAAACATTTGCTTTCTTGTAAAATCTAAAAAGCAAAGACCCTGATTGTCTGTGTTTTCGTTCCTCCCTTCCGACCACATGATGATTGCAAATGCACGAATCACCACGGTCAAAAGAAGTGCCGCCCTTCGGGACGCAACATGAAGAAAGTCCAAGAAGTCAAACGGTCAAAGATAAAGATCAACTTCCTTTCGCCGCCCGAAGAATCCAGATTTCCCCACGTGACGTGGGTATTATGTGAAGTTCTCTCATTTTTTCTCTTTCATCTTAAAATCATCACAAATTGATAATGTAATTATCCTACTTCTTAAAATTGAAAAAAATAACAAAAGAAAAGGGGTTCTCCTATATGTAAGAATCTGGAATAAAATGATCTTTTTACAATACATTACCAACGAAGTACGTTGGGGATTGAGATTCATTTAGGTGATATTAAGTTTATGTTTCTGAGGAAATAATTGCAAGTATATAGTTCGACTAACTTCATTAACGCGCGATAAGGAGACAAATATGTTTAACTTTGATTACGAATGCAAATTGGATGGCAGGACGGATTTTACATATTGACCTTTTCCGTTGGGCTTTATCCATTTTGCTTTGGAAGTGATGGATTGACATTAAATCCATCGATTAAAATAATCTCTACTGCGAAGGGAAAACATTAAAGTGTCGGATTGACATTAAATCCTCGGATAAAAATAATCTCCAATGCGAAGGAAATCCTAAACGAGATTGTCTTCGTTACGACGTAGATCATATTTAAAAACATACGCGTTCACATTAAGCCTGCAAAATTGAATTCCTTGCAATTTACACATACACTAAAAGTTCATGTGGATTAAGTGCACACGATTTCTTTTGCAAACCTGTCTAAAAATGACTTAGTCCACAAACCACTTCGGTTTCCTTGCGTGACTATAAACATCGGGTAACTTTTGAAGACAAGGAAGAAGTAACTTGTCATTTTCAAGAACCTCCAGGATAACATCGTTAGTGCCAAATATTATGTCTCGGTCATGTTATGTCTGGATCTTGGACTCTTTGTTCTCTTTTGCAATCCTCATCAATACATAAAAGTATCTAGAATATGGATAGGGATAACATAATTCTTTTTCAAATATTAGGTTTTTTGTTCGGGCATGATGATTTGAGTTTTCTCAAGAGTAAAAAGCAAATTCTTGTTTTCTTTAAGATCTAAAAGTCAGAAATCTTGATTATTGGGGTTTTTCGTTACTTCTAATAATCGTGATTTTCGAGATGAAATTATTTTTCACGATTTTTATTTTATTTTGTCAAATCACCAAAATAATAACAATAATATAAACAAATCCCCCCACAAACAGCAAGCGACGGGTTCTCTCTCTCTGTGCCGCTGTGCCGCCAAAGCACCAACTATAGGGATGTCGTCAGGGCCGGGCCTACTCAATTCATACTTTCTCTTATTTGGAAACCGTTTGTTTTCATGGATTTCCCCGGGTCTTCTCCAGTTGTCCTTATCTACTTTATTGTCAGACACTATCCATGGAGACAGTTTCGTTTGGGAAGACGTGATGAACGTGGCATCCTAGTCAAGGAAGAGGATCTACAGAATCTAGTCCTTGCAAGTGCCAGATTGTCAGGCACCGGTTCATGGACAAATCGCATTAAAGAGTCCACTTTTCCTGCTCTTTTGGCAAAGTACTAAGTTGTTAGGTAAAAAAAAAAGAAAAAGAAAGAGACTCACATATATTCTCAAAATATATAATTACTTTATCAAAATATGACAAACAAGTCATGCTTCCAACTAATTCATGCTTTTTTTCCGCAAAGTAATACCAAGTCTTGGCGCATTTGGGGGTGGGCGAGGAACCGGACATAGGAGGGCCGCTCTTATGCGAATTGAACCCCTCCTTCCTTGTCAATCTAATCCATATACACGACCCCATCCGCGGGATGGGAAACCTTTCTCAAAATATCATTTTACCTTTATGCATGCTTTTCATGCTTCAAATATCTAAAGATCATGTGTGCGCGTGTCTAGATAAACTTTACCGCCGACGTATCTAAAGATGAATTGTGGAAGACCACTAGCCAAAGGGGAAAGGCCGATTTGTCGGATTCGTCCTACTTTCATCTTGCATTCTTGGTTAAAGTTAAAGTTAGTACTCTCCTCATTCCTTATCATTGCATGGATCAAAGCTAATAAAAACTATCTAATTAATAATATTTCCCTGCAAACATACACTTAATATCACCGAAATGAAGGTTTTCTTGTCATCTCACTTCTAAATGTATACTTCATTGGTATCATATCGTGAAAGATCATTTTTATGCCGAATTCTTAAATATGGGATAACCCTATTCATACACATTTCTAAGATATGGGATATTTATTATCAATTGTGGTGATTTTATTGATAACAGCGATAAGAGAACTTCACATAATAGTCCATGTCAGCGTCAGCCGGCCAAAATTGGTTAGATGGATTATATTGACACGAATGCAAAATGTTTACGGCTGAATTGACCAAAAAAAAAAAGGATTGTGATTGAATTGACACAATTGTAATAGGTTCAAGACTGTTCTTAATTCAAGACTCTTCTTGCGTGGACTTGGACAGCGGGATGAACTAAATTTGCACATATGCAAAAAGTTTAAGACGAAATTGATAAAACAGATAGTCTAGACCGAATTGACACAATTGCAATAGGTTTAAAACTATTTTGATAATTTTCCCTAGATATGGGAGACCCAATTTTCTTTATTATGAGATTTAGGATATTTAGATAAAAAATCCCAACCTTATTCCAACCCTATTTTTTTAGTCATTATTATTATGTTGATGTTATCACTAATTTTTGGTCGATGAGTAGATAAAAGCAATATGTCGAATGTCAATCTCGAACACACTTCAATCAAATAAGTCTAAGACTTGAATTTTTTGTGAACTCCAATTGTGATTAGAACATATTTCAAAAAGAAATCATATATATTATATTTATACTTACATCGTGCCTTTTGAATATGACTTCTATAAGTCAATAAAGGCACTTAATTTAGAATGATGTATATGATCTCAAAGTAGACTTAGTTTAAAATATTTTAATTAATGCTTTTAGACTAGTAAAACTCCAGTCCAAAAAATGTGAATCTCTCTCTCTCTCTCAATGTCGAACAATCAAAACCTTCTCCAAAAAAACGTGAAAATCGTCAGAGTTGTAAGTTAATGAAATGATGATGTGATAGCTTGGAAGATTCACTTTAAGAACCGCAACAGAGGCGACAATTGCGCGGGTGGTTGTCTTCGCTAATGGTGGCGAATGATCCCTGAAGAACAAAGTGGGATGACAATAAGGCGACGATTTGCCGCATACGTAGGCACCGCGGCCGCTGATGACATAAGCTTGTCCCAACTCAGCAAAAGTAATCGTTAGTCCACGTCAGAATGCATCGAGTTAAAAAAAGAAAAGAAGAAAAGCCAACGATTGCAGAAAAAGTTCAAAAAGTGCCGTGGACTGTTAGGAAAAGGAAAGCAAAAATAAAAAAACAATTAATCTGGTCAAAATTGACCGAATGGATTCAGTTGGCTAGATTAAAAGATTTAAGATCAATTGATAAAAGTACAATAGACTTATAATTTTTTCAATAATTTTCCCTTCATATCTAAGAGATCGTGGCTCAAAAAAAAAGGATTCCTTTTATGATATGTAAAAAATGAAGTACGTTAGGAATTGAGATATCATAAAAACTCTCAATTCGGTAGTTGCTAAATGTATATTTGCGGGAAAAATTATATTTGATTTTATTTTTTCGACAGAGCCTTTCTTATTATTTTCGGAAAGCCATCCCCTAGGTTGGAATCCTTTTATCTAAATTGAGAGATGCTGTCCACACGAGAGGGCCGTACCACTAATCATTACAGTGTCGTTAAAGTATCCATTGACATGACATTAATGAATCTATTCAAAAACCCCCGCGCTTATATAAAGGCAACCATCCACTCCTCGTCTTTCCATAACTTGTCACTCTCACACACTGACCGCCCTCCCGCAAGAAATCTCTCGCCGAAAAGCAGGACGATATGACTGGCCAGGACGGAAATGTTCCTCCCCCTGCCCTGCTGTGTGCTGGAACCGGACCGATGGGCGGCTCTTCTGCTGTGTCCAGCGGTGCGGGCGATGGCTGTGGGCGAAGGGGCATGAAACGGGGCAAAGAACCGGCCTCTGCAGGTAGTTTTTCCTCCGCCGCCATCATGAGGTCTCCTCCGCCCCCAAGCATGAGACTGAAAGGTGGGGAAGCAGAAGCCATGGGCGGTGCAACGAAGAGTAAGGCAGCCTGGTACGATGATTCGCGCAAGTGCTGGCCGTGCAGCTTGTGCAGCAAAACGTTCGATAGGAAGCACGGCATTTGTGGGCACATGCGCGTCCATAAGAAACTGCCGGAGCAGCAGGTGGAGGGCAGTAAAAAGAAGACGAAGGGGGCAGTGTCCCGCACTTTGCACGTGTCTAGTCCTATGCGCGTCCATAACAACCAGCCCCAGCAGCAGGTGCAGAAGGAGAAAGCCATGTCCCTCTGGGTGGACTTACGGCAGATGAAGTTGAACGAGACGGAGGACTGGGAGACAAAGGGCGATGACAGTGCTGTGGCCGAGGGTGGCCCTTCTTCGTTGGAGGAGGCGGAGAAGGCTAAGAGGAAGGAGATTCACAAGAAGTTGGATCTGAACAAGGCTCCAGAGGATGATGGGAATGGTGATGCCTTAGCGTCCATCTCGGTGGCCATAGGGAAGATGAAGCTGAACAAGACGGAGGACTGGGAGAAGAAGGGCGACAACAGGGCCAAGGTCAAGGGCGGCCCTTCTTCTTCGGAGGGGCTAAGAGGAAGAAGATCCACATGAAGTTTGATCTGAACAAGGCTCCAGAGGACGATGAGAATGGTGATGAAGAGAGCGCTTAAGTGGAGGACGTGAAACCTCCCAGCCATGAAGAAAGCTGAGTTCTACTCTGTCTAGGGTTTCAACTTCCAGATTTTAATGAATAAATGCGGGCTGCTTCTTCAATCTGTGTGTTTTCTTCAGTGATTCTGAACGCACTCGGATTGTGGTAGTCCCGTGTGCTGTGGTCCTGTTGAGATGAGTCGTGCTCTTGTCGAGTCGAGTCGAGTCGAGGTCTTCGTGTGTTTGTGACATGAGTCAATTTCCCGAGTTTAAAGAAGTGGGGTAGGGTCTTCATGTGTTTCTGTCATGAGTCGGTTTTTCAAGTTTAAAGAATCTGGGGTGTGTCGTTTTCATATCTATAAATGGAATATTGTCGTCGTGAAGCATGTTTTTTTTTTTTTGGTCTAAATGGTCAAGCATCTTAGAGATGATTGTTCTGATTAAAATTGCTGGCCGTAACTCTCTCTCTCTCTCTCTCTCTCCACCAAAGTTGAACGATCAAAACTTTCCACACATCTTTGGTTAATTTTATATATATCCACTTGCATTGTTAAAGTACACGTTTGATTTTAGTAATATGAAACTGAAAATTAAAAGTGAATGTATAGGCCAAGAACAAAATGATCATCCCTTAGATATACAAAGCCCCCTAGTCGCAACTATACGCAAATACATGAAAAATGTACAATCAACTCATGATTGAACTAATATCGACACACATGCTTATTGAATATATAACATCACAACATGCGACGTGACTCATTCAATCATCGAACTTTTTCTCCATTGCCTTTTCTTTTTTGCAAGCACGCAAAACTTTTCATTTTTTTTTTTTCCTTATACATAGGACGTGAACTGCTTACTCGACCGTATAACGTAGTAACGTGGCTCATGCGTTTTTGTTATGTGAAGTTCACCCATTTTGTTATCATAAATTCGCCACAATTGATAATACATACCCTATATCTCGGAAAGAATTCGGAATATGAAAATGATATTTGGTAAAATGGTACCGATGGAGTATACACTAGGAACGGAAATGGCATGAAAACATTTTGGTGAGATTAAGTGTACGTTTTCAGGGAAATAATTTTAATTATCTTTAATTAACTCCATGATAAGGAGAGCAATGACTTTATCTTAAATTATGAATGCAAGATGAACATAGGATAAATTTGATACGGTTGGCCTTTTCTCTTCGGCTTTGTCCTCTTTATTTTGGAAGTGTTGAATCGACATGATAAAAATGTTCTCGGGTGCGAAGGAACCCTAAATGAGAAAGTCCTTCCTACATGAGAAAGCAAATTTTTTGATCTTCCGTAAATTCCAAAAAGCAGAAACCCCGACATATTCTGTGTTGTCGTTCCTTCCAAACCAACCACTTGATGATTGCAAATGCAAGAATCCCCGCGGTTGAAAGCCAACAAAAAGGGTACACAACGAGTCTTCTACCTTGGTCGCCACCAAGGCACCGACTGGATACGACGTTATCAGCAGTCGGCACAAAGTGCAATGTCAATAAAGCGGGGGAATTGATTAAGAGCAGACAAGGCACAATTTGTCTACTCCTTTTACGCACGAGTTCTTGTGCGACCCGTGCTCTCTACCGTGGGAGCCTTCAACATCATTCTCCGAAATGAAAAGGATGGAAAAGTAAAACCCTCTTTTCACTTCCCCTTCCTATGACATCACTTGGCCCCAGCACATGTACCTATTTATTTATTTATATGTACTATGTCGTCCCTTTTTTTTTCTCTTGCGTAACAAAAGAAGTGCCGATATAAAGAAAGCCCAAGAATCAAACCGGTCAAAGACAAAGATGGACTTCCTTCGCGCCGGAACAATCCAAATTCGCACAGGATTAAAAGGCCACACCAGATTTTCCTGAACAAAAAGAGAAAGTCGATTAGATTTAATTCAACATGTTGCTTTTTCCACTTTTTCACGTTGAAGGCCCACCCCACCGACCGACTCTCTTGGCCCTGATTCGGTGACTAAATCTCCTCCCTCTCTTTGGTCTTTATCATGTTATGATTGTGCAAACTCTTAGGATACATTTGCCCCACGTAGCAATGAATGGAATATTTTATTGACAGAAAAGGAAAGGTGCAAGTGGCACCCAACAGACAGGGACGTTGAAACCAAAGGTCCTTTTCTTGTCTGGCTTTTCGATGGCCAAATAAACAAAAATCCACCAACATCCCCCCCCAACAAAATGCAGGACAGCGGAAAGCGACGACCGTTGTACGGACACAGCAAACCCATAACAGAGTCTCACGTTGATCATTTGTTGACGGACCAGTCACACTCTGTTTCGACCCTTCTTTTGTTTTTGGATCTTGTCTTTTTCGTCTGGTTGACGAGGGAAAAGGACAAAAAGTTCACCGAGCGGGTTTTGCGGGCGCGAAGCCACATTGCCCCTTTTGTCACCAAAAGTCTCCATTTACTTGGGAAAAAAGACAGAGAAGGGAATTTATTCTGATTAGTTGTCAGCTTTCCATCCATGCGATGATGCATCGCAAGAAACTGATCGGATCAAACATGAATCTATCCAAACCGAACCGGTTTTTATCAAACGCAAAAACACCTATTTATCCTTTACTTTGTTAGGTCTTGACCATTTTGGGCCCCTACTTTCATTTAAATAATAATTTGTCCATCTAGAATGTAATTAGTTTTCTTGTTTTAATGTGCAAAAATGAGTAAACACTTGGATCACTCGACAAAAATTGAATTTCTGTGGTTTACGCGTACACTAAAAGTTCACGTGGATCGAGTACACGCAATTTCTTTCGCAAACCTTCCTAAAAACGACATAGTCCACAAACAAGTTGGGTTTTCTTGCGTGACTTTAAACATCATGCAATTTATTGAAAATAAGGAAGAAGTAACTTGTTCATTTTCACGAACCTTCGGAATAATATCGTTAGTGTCATGTTATATTTTGTCTCTACCATGTTATAGCCGGAACTTGGAATCTTTGTTTTCTTTTGTAGCCCTCACCAATACCCAAAAATAAATAAAACAAAAGCATCTAGAATATTGACAGATAGGATGACATAATTCTTTTTCAAAGACTCTATTTCCTTTTTCGGGCCTAATCGTTTGAGTTTTTCTGAAAGTAGAAAGTAAATTCTTGCTGTTCTTTAAAATCTAAAAGAAGAAATCCCGATTGTTTGGGTTTTTCATTCCTTCCGGCGATGTGATTTCGGGATGAGATTGTACATGCTCGAAAAGATTTTCTTATGTTATTTATTTTATCAAACCCCAGAAAAAAAAACACACACAAAACGTGATTTTAGGATGAGATTGCACATGCCCTTTTTTTATATGTTTTCCCTTTTGTCAAAAAAAAAAAAAAAATTCACAAACGAAAGCGACGGATATTCTCTCTCTCTCGTCTGCCACCAAAGCACCAACTTATAGGATGAGGGCCGGGCCTACTCAGTACTTACTTTCTCTTCTTCCGAAACCCTTTTTCTTTTTTCATGGATTTCCACGAGACTTGTCCTATCTACTTTACTGCCGAGTCTCGTTATGGGAAAAATGATGAATCTGACATCCGATATAGTGAAGAAAGAGAATCTAGTGAACAAGTAATGATTCGTTCGTGCCCCGTGCCCCGTGGCCCGTGGGGCCCGTGCTCTGTTTGGGGAGAAAAAAGGTGAGTCATCACTAACTTTGACTTTTAATTGTGAATGCATGACAAATTTGACATATTGGCCTTTTCCCGTTCGGCTTGAAGTGTTGCATTGACACGACAAAAATGATATCCAGTGTGAAGGGACTTTGAATGAGAAAGTTTTCGTTGCGTGATAAAAGACATTCAAAAGCATACATGTTCATATCCAACTCGCAAAATATAAATCGGAATAGAAATGTGGTAAATAAAATAGAAAAAGATGGCCCCACGTTACTCCACGTGTCCCCGCCAAATTGTATTATTTAAAGGACTGCAACCCAAACCACACTACAACACAAACCACTCTCCCACCCAAAAGCAGGAAGAGATGACTGGTCCCGATGGAAATGTTCCTCCCCCAGCCCCGATGAGTGCCAAAGCTGGACCGATCGGCAGCTCTTCTGTTGTGTCCGGCGGTGCAGGCGCTGGCGATGGGGAAAGGGCATGAAACGGAACACAAAACAGGCCTTTGCATGCGATTCCTCTGCTGCCGCCGTCGTAAGGTCTCCTCCGCCCCCAACCACGAGCCAGAAAGGCGGGGAAGCAGAAGCTGTGGGCGGTGAAATGAGGAGGAAGACGGCAGCGTTTGATGCTTTGCGCAAGTGCTGGCCATGCACCTGGTGCTCCAAAACTTTCGATCAGGAGAAGGGCGTTCCTGGGCACATGCGCGTTCATTCGGAACAGGGGGAGCAGCAGGCGGAGGGTGGTAAAAAGAAGACGAAGAAGGCAGTGTCCCACGCTTTGGGCGTGTCAGCAACGGGCAGCCTGAGGGGGACGCATTTCCATAGTCACATGCGCGTGCATAACAACCAGCCCCAGCTGCAGGTGCAGCAGGAGAAAGCCACGTCCATCTCGGTGGACGTAGGGAAGATAAAGTTGGACGAGACGGAGGACGGGGGGATGAAAGGCAATGGCAAGGCCGTGGCCAAGGGCGGCCCTCCTTCGTTGGAGGAGGTGGAGAAGGCTAAGAGGAAGGAGATTCACAAGAAGTTGGATCTGAATAAAGCTCCAGAGAATGATGGGAATGGTGATGCCTTGGCGTCCATCTCGGTGGCCTTAGGGAAGATGAAGCTGAACAAGACGGAGGAGCGGGAGATGAAGGGCGATGACAGGGCCGTGGCTGAGGGGGGCCCTTCTTCATTGGAGGAGGCGGAGAAGCCTAAGGGGAAGAAGATCCACATGGAGTTGGATCTGAACGAGGCTCCAGAGGACGATGAGAATGGTGACGAAGAGGGTGCTTAAGTGGAGGACGTGAACCCCCTCAGCCATGAAGAAAGCAAGTTCTACTCTGTCTAGGGTTTCAACTTCCAGATTTTAACGAATAAATGCGGGCTGCTTCTTCAATCCGTGTGTTTTCTTCAGTGATTCTGAATATACTCAGATTGTCGTAGTCCCATGTGTTGTGGTCCTGTTGGGATGAGTCGTGTTCTTGTCAAGTTCCTGTCGTGAGTCAGTTTTTCAAGTTTAAAGAATCTGGGTGTGTCGTTTTCGTATCTATGAATGGAATATTGTCGTCGTCAAGCATCTTGGAGATGATTGTTCTGATTAAAATTGCTGGCTGTGATATCTTGGATGTGAGAAGGTCATGATATGTTTTTTCAATGATACTCTCTCTCTCTCTCCACCAAAGTTGGATGATCAAAACTTTCCACACATCTTTTGGTTAATTTGATATATATCCACTTGCATTGTTAAAGTACACGTTTGATTTTAGTAATATGAAACTGTATGAAACAGAAAATTAAAAGTGAATGTACAGGCCAAGAACAAAATGATCATCCCTCAGATATACAAAGCCCCTGTAGCCGCAACTATATGCAAATACATGAAAAATGTAAAATCAACTCATGATTGAACTAATATTGACACATGCTCGTTGAATATTTAACATCACAACATGCGAGGTGACTCATTCAATCATCAAACTTTTTCTCTAATGCTTTCTCTTTTTGCGAGCACAAAAAAATTTCCATTTTTTCCTTAAATATATATAGGATGTGAACTGTTTACACGACCGTATAACGTAATAACGTGGCTCGTGCATTTTGTTATGTGAAGTTCTCCCATTTTGTTATCATAAATTCGCCACAATTGATGATATTGACAACAAATATCCTATATCTCATAAAGAATTTGGAATAAAAATGATCTTTTGTAACATGGTGCCAACGAAGCACACACTTGGAATGGAGATGACATGAAAACATTTCGGGGTGAAATTAAGTGTACGTTTTCAGTGAAATAATTTTAATTATATTTAATTAACACCACGATAAGGAGAGTAATAAATTTATCTTAAATTATGAATGCAAGATTTGAATGTAGGACAAATTTGACACGGTTGACCGTTCTTTTCGGTTGTCCTTTTTATTTTGGAAGTGTTGAATCGACATGATAAAAATGTTCTTCGGTACGAAGGAACCTAAACGAGAAAAGTCTTTCATAAATCATGTTAAAAGGAGAAAGCAAATTTGTGCTTCTCCGTAAATTCCAAAAAGCAGAAACCCTAATATACTCTGTGTTGTCGTTCCTTCCAAACCGACCGCTTGATGATTGCAAATGCACAAATCCCGACGGTTGAAAGCCAACAGAAACGGCACACAACGAATCTCCTATCTCGGCCACCAAGGCACCAACCGTATACGATGCCGTCAGTAGTCGGCACAAAGTGCAGTGCCAATAAAGCAGGGAATTGATTAATAGCGGACGAGGCGCCATTTGTCCTCCTCCTTTTACGCACGAGTTCCTGTGCGGCCAGTCCTCTCTACAATAGAAACCCTCAACATCATATTCCGAAATGAAAAGGATGGAAAAGTAAAACCTTCTTTTTACTTTCCCTTTTTCTAACATCACTTGGCCCCAGCACGTGTGTACATATATATATATATACCTCGTCGTCCCTTTTTTCTCTTGCATACGAAACCAAGTGCCGACATAAAGAAACACGAGAGTCAAACCGATCAAAGATAAAGATGGACTTCTTTTGCCCCGAACAATCCAAATTCACAAAAGAATAAGCGGCCACGTCAGATCTTTGGAACAAAAAGAAAAAGTCGAGTACACTGCAAACTTAATTTAATATGCTTCTTTTTCCACTTTTCTGCATTGAAGGCCCACCGGACCAACTTTCTTGGCCCTGATTGACTGACTAAATCCCCTCGCTCTCTTTGGTCTTTATCATGCATTGATTATGCAAACTCTTACGCATACACTTCCCACCCACTTAGTTATGAATGGAATATTTTATTGACAAAGAAGGAAAGGTGCAAGTGGCTCCCAACAGACATAAACGTTGAAATCGACGTATTCTTTTCTTGTGTGGCTTTTAGACGTCCCCTCACATATCCAAAAAAAATAAAAATAAATCCACTAACAAACAAACGTGCGCATTTTCTTGTGGGGCCCCAGCTGCACCACAGCGGAAAGCGACGACCGTTGTACGGACACAACGAACCCATAACAAAGTCTCACGTTGATCGGATGGTTGACGGACCAGTCACAATCTTTTTCGGACCCTTCCTTCGTTTTCGGATCTTGTCTTTTTGTCTGTTTATTTTCCCCTTGCAACAAGGGGCAAAACCTCACGTGGCAGGATTGGTGTGACCGCAGCCGCATTGCCCCTTTGTGACCATTCGTCTCCATTTACTTGAAGGAAAAAGGGGATTTTTTTTCCTGATTAGTTGTCAGCTTTCCATGTAATAATGCATCGCAAGAAACTAATCGGACCGAACATGAATCTATCCAAATTGAACTGGTTTATCAAACGCAAAAACACTTACTTTGCTTTACTTTGTTAGGTCTTGACCATTTTGGGCCTCTACTTTCATTTAAATTATAATTTGTCCACATAGAATGTAATTAATTTTCTTGTTGTAGCGCGCAAAAATGAGTAAAAGTTAGATCACTTGACAAAAATTGAATTTCTGCTGTTCACTCATACACTAAAAGTTCATGTGGATTAAGTACACATAATTCTTTTCATGAATATTCCTAAAAATGATGTAGTCCACAAACCAATTTATTTAAGACGAGGAAGAAGCAACTTGTTCATTTTCAAGAACCTCCAGGATAATATCCTTAGTATCGGATTATATTATGTCTCTATCATTTTATAGCCAGAACTTGGAATCTTTGTTTTCTTTTACAATCCTTGCCAATACCAAAAAAAAAAAAAAAACAAAAGCATCTAGAATATTGATAGGTAGGATGACATAATTCTTTTTTAAAGACTTGATTTCCTTTTCGGGCCTTATCGTTGAGTTTTCTTATATGCAGAAAGCAAATTGGGGTTTTTCGTTCCTCTTGACAACATGAAAAAAACCCACAAATGACAAGTAACGGATATATTCTCTCTCTCTATCTTTCTTCTCTGCCACCAAAGCACCGACTTATGGGATGAGGGCCAGGCCTACTCAGTGCTAACGTTATTTTCTTCCGAAACCTTTCTCTGCTTTTTTTTTTTTTTTTTTTTTCACGGATTTCCACGGGTCTTCTCAGTTGTCCTATCTACTTTACTGCCAAATAGTCTCCATGAATCGAGTCTCCTTTTGGGAAAAATGATGAATCTTACATCCGATATAGTACGAAAAGAGAATCTAGTGAACAACTAATGATTCGTCCGTGCCCCGTCGCCCGTGGGGCCCGTGCTCTGCATGGGGAGAAATGGTGAGTCATCACTAACTTTGACTTTTAATTACGATGAACGCATGACAAATTTGACATTTGGCCTTTTCCTGTTCGGCTTTGTCCTCTTTGTTTGGGTTCATGTTGGCATGTCAATTTACGTGACATCCTCGGATTGAATTGATCTCTAGCATGAAGGAAACTCATATGAGACGTATTCATTACAACCCCTAACTTTTCTTGCGCACACCATCGATTGCCTGAGGAGTGTGATCACTACGGTGGTTGCTCTAGGACTAGTTGTGATGGTCGTAGTCTCACATATTGCGATGTCAAAGCGGATGTGGCTTTGCGCAAGAGAGATATAGAATATGTTTGGTTCAGCTTTGCAAATAAGTTTTAAGTCTAATGCAAATACTGAAAGCCCAAAGCTATTTGGGGAAATGCAAATTTTGTTTAACAAAATTTCTTTGCAAATGGACTTTGACTTGAATATATATTTAATAATAAAAAAATTTGCAATGGGCTTTTGTGAATGTGTATATATATATATATTTGGAAATTTGAACCAAATCTTTTGTCGGTTCGACAAAGGGCTACGACTGTTGGTGGCCAGCCGATTTGGCGCCATGGCTCACCAATCCTGCTCACCAACATCGTCGATTGAGGTTGCCTAAGTTGGGTGACCTCCGAGGGTCGCGCAACTCACCAAGGCTCCGGGAGGACGCACGTCCTTGGGCGAAGACATCTAATTTTTGTTTTTTTCTTTACAAATTTCACCTTAAAAAAACGTATATTCTTTGCGATAACCTTTTTTTCTTCCTATCCCGATTCGCGAATCACGTGTCTTCCTTCTAAGATTAAAAGGAAAACGGTAAATAAAATAGAAAAAAGATGGCCCCATGTCACTCCACGTGTCCCCACCAAATCGTATTATTTAAAGGACAGAACGCCCACCAAACCACACTACAACAAAAACGACTCTCCCGCAAGAAATCTCCCGCCCAAAAGCAGGAAGAGATGACCGGCCGCGATGGAAACGTTCTTCCCCCTGGCCTGATGAGTTCCAGAGCTGGATCGATCGGAAGCTCTTCTGCTGTGCCTGGCGGTGTGGGCGCTGGCGATGGGGGAAAGGGCATGAAACGGAACACAAAACGGGCCTTCGCATGCGATTCCTCCGCTGCCATGGTGGGGTCTCCTCCGCCCCCGAGCAAGAGCCTCAAAAGCGGGGAAGCAGAATCCGTGGGCGGTGCAACGAAGAGGAAGATGGCCGTGTTCGATCCTTCAAGCGGACGCTGGCCGTCCAGGCAGTGCAACGAAACGTTCCATAGGGAGCACGGCGTTTGTGGGCACAAGCGCATCCATAAGTTGAACACAATGGCGGACTGGGAGATGAATGGCGATGGCAGGGCCATGGCTGAGGGTGGCCCTTCTTCATCAGAGGAGGCGGAGAAGGCTAAGAGGAAGGAGATCCACAAGAAGTTGGATCTGAACAAGGCTCCAGAGGACGATGAGAATGGTGATGAAGAGGGTGCTTAAGTGGAGGACGTGAACCCCCTCAGCCATGAAGAAAGCAAGTTCTACTCCGTCTAGGGTTTCAACTTCAAGATTTTAATGAATAAATGCGGGCTGCTTCTTCAATCTGTGTGTTTTCTTCAGTGATTCTGAACACACTCGGATTGTGGTAGTCCCGTGTGTTGTGGTCCTGTTGGGATGAGTCGTGCTCTTGTTGAGTCGAGTCGAGTCGAGTCAGGGTTTTCATGTGTTTGTGACATGAGTCAATTTCCTAAGTTTAAAGAAGTGGGGTGGGGTCTTCGTGTGTTTCTGTCATGAGTCAGTTTTTCAAGTTTAAAGGATCTGGGGTGTGTCGTTTTAGTATCTATGAATGGATTATTGTGGTCGTCAAGCATCTTGGAGATGATTGTTCTGATTAAAATGCTGACCGTCATATATCCTAGTTGTGAGAAAGTCTTGACATGTTTTCTCCAGTGATTCTCTCTCTCTTGCTTTCTCTTTTTGCGAGCATGGAAAAACTTTTCATTTTTTTCTTTTATATATATTTAGCAACGTGAACTGCTTACTTGACTGCTATAACATGGTTACGTGATTTGTATATTTTGTTACGTGAAGTTCTCCCATTTTGTTATTATAAAATCGTCATAATTGATAATATCAATAGCAAATATCCCGTTTCTCATAAAGAATTCAGAATAAAAATGATTTTTTGTATACATTAGGAATGAAGATGATATGAAAACATTTCGGTGAAAGTAAGCGTATGTTTTGAGGGAAATAACTTTAGTTATCTTTAATTAATGCCATGGTAAGGAGAGTGATAACTTTTATCTTTACCTTCTTCTCGAACTCCTTCAATTACCAATTGGATCTCAATAGGCAAGCAAAAGTGGCAGACCTATACAATCCCTTTGGTCAAGTGCTTCGCAAAGAGCTTCTATCTTGGCAAATTATGATCCCCCCTTATCCCAAGGCTTGGACTTCTTCACCTGGAAGAAGGAGCCCTTAGGTAAATTTTCGGTGGCATCGGCATGGGCTGCTATTCGCAGGAAATCGCACTTGGTGCAGTGAGCATCCTTTGTATGGAACAAGGCCATTGTCCCTCTTCACCAATTTTGCCTTTGGCTGATTATCAAAAACCGTCTTCCAACCTAGGTATACCTTATGTCCTTTGAAAGGATTCCTAATGCGGTATGCGCCTTTTGTAATACTCAACCCGACTCAGTTGACCATTTATTTTTTGCTTGTGGTACCTCCAACTCTCTAGCCATGTTTTGGGCTTCCAAGTGTAATCTTCCTTGGTATAACTCTTCATGGACGGACAATATTCGTTGGGCCATCAATTCTCTGTTAGGAAGTGGGTTCTTCAAGGAGATTGCTCGGTTCTCCTTTGGTGTACTATGCTATATAAGATGGAAGACTAGAAATGATATCCTCTTCCGTGCGCATACTCCTCATATCCAGGCCATGAAACAGTACCTTTATAAGGCGGTTAAGGATAAAGCGATTGCTTTTAAACGGGTGGAGGATAACCCTAGTAAAAGGAGAATGCAACGAAGCTGGGGGATAAACCACTGTATCTTTAGTACAGGTCCTGAGTGAGGTTTTCGTAGGGCCGCTTAGGCCCCTTTGTGAATCTGTAATTTTCTCCTTTCCTTGTGTCTACGGTACCCCCTCACCCTGGTGATATGTTGTCCCGTAGAGTGATTGATGGTGCCGTGGGTCTCTCTTCTGTACAGAATTTTTTGGTTGAAAGTTTAATATACTTACCTTACCAAAAAAAAAAAAACTTTTATCTTTAATTATGAATGCAAGGTGAATTTAGGATAAATTTGACATAGCTCGCCTTTTTTGTTCGGCTTTGTCCTCTTTGTATTGGAAGTGTTGGATCGACATGACAAAGATGATCTCCAGTCCAAAGGAACCCTAATTGAGAAAAATCTTTCATAAATAAGAGGAGAAAGTAAATTTTTGATTTTCTGTGTTTTCTTTCCTTCCATCCGACCACTTGATGATTGCAAAAGCGCGAATCCCACCGTTGAAAGCCAATAGAAACGGTACACAACAAATCTTCTATCTTGGCCACCAAGGCACCCACTGTGCACGATGTCGTCAGCCGTCAGCACTAAGTGCAATGTGAATGAAGCGAGGAATTAATTAAGAGCGGGACAAGGCACGTACATATACCTATATGTGTGTACTATGCGATCCCCTTTTTTGTACATTTTAAAAGAAGTGCAACATAAAGAAAGCCCAATAAATCAAATCGGTCAAATATAAAAGATCAACTTCCTTCGCCTAGAACAATCCAAATTTGCACAAGATTAAGGGGTCATGCCAGATCTTTGAAACAAAAAGAGACACATGCTCTTTTTCCACTTTACCGCGTTGAAGGCCCATCGGACCGTCTCTCTTGTCCCTGATTGGTTGACTAAATCCCCTCACTTTCTTTAATTTTTATTAACTCGAGATTATGAAAACTCTTATAGTACATTTCCTAACATAATAATAATGAAATGTTTTGTTGACAAAATAGAAAAGGTGCAAGTGGTACCCCCACAGACAGGGATGTTGATATCAACATATTCTTTTCTTGTGTGGCTACTAGATGTCCACTGTCATATCCAAACTAGTACATTTTCTTGTGTGGCCCCAGCCGCCCCACCGCAAAAAGCCACTGCCGTGCGGACCCAAAAACCACAACAAAGTCTGTGAATCGGACGAACCTATTCATCCTTTACTTTGTTAGGTCTTGAACATTTTGGGCCTCTACTTTCATTTAAATAATAATTTGTCCGTATAGAATGTAATGAATTTTCTTGTTTTTGCGTGCAAAAATGAGTAAATAGTTGGACCACTTGATAGAAATTGAATTTCCGCTATTTAATTGTACACTAAAAGATCACGAGGATTAAGTTCACACTATCTCTTTCGCGAACCTTCCTAAATACGACATGGTCCAAAAACCAATTCGGTTTCCTTGCATTACTTTAAATATCGTGCAATTAGTTGAAGACAAAGAAGAAGAAACTTGCTCTAAGATAATATTGTTAGTGTCAGATTATATTATGTATCTGTCATGTTATAACTAGAACCGGGACTCTGCAGACACTTTATTTGATGAAATCAAGCATAGCTTGAGCCATAATCTATTTCGATATACACTTGGATTTTTGTTTTTGCAGTGAAAAAGCAATATGAGAAGTGTGATTTTTCACACAGGTTTCCGATTCCATGTGTCACGGTGCTATTTATGGATTAGACCAAAAAATACGAGGGGTCAATTCCTATGTCACTTCCTTGCCGACCACATGATTAGCGATCCGACTGCAAATTCCGCACCCAAACCGTACCCATACACACCGCATCTTCTCTCTCTATCTAAGTTGAACGGTCAAAATCTCCAAAACATCTCTTGTAAATCTAGTATTAATCTACTTGCTTTGTTAGAGTACCCATTTGATTAAGTGATATGAAAATGTTTGAACCGAAAATAGGAAGTGAATGTATCATGAAGTTAGAATGTTTGCTTAATTCCCTCCGACCTAAATCTCAATTTTTTCCTTCTCTTTATTATTTGCGTTCATTATTGTTTTTTTTACCTTTTTCTAATTTTCTGACTTTTTATATCCTTTTCATGGCCTTTTCTCCATTTTGTCTTGTCTCTATGTTTCTTCTATTGTAGTGGCCTTTTTTGAATTTCCACACTTTTGTTCTACTAACAATTTGCTTGACAACATTTCATAAGTTAAATTTCCATATTTTACATTATTTCCCAAATGGAAAAAGAACAACAAAGACACAATCTTCCTTTCTTACTATATATTCACTAGAGATTGCATGCAACGAGCTTGAATAGGTATTAGACTGATCAATCCCACCATTTCCCTTTTCATTCTCCTGACATTTTCAAACTTTGGAAAATCATTTGGACAATCTCAAAACTTGTTTTAAAATTTCTGCCCTCAAACTAAGTTGCCCAGTTTGTCACAACTCTGCTGGATCCCTCCATGACATTCTCTTTGAGGAAACTCTAGTTGACCTCTTCAACCTATTGATACACTTGTCAAAATGGGTGCATAACCCATTTATGACCCATTTGGGTCAGGCTTTCTTTTAGATTGGTTTAAAACTAAAAAGACTAAAAGAAAGCCTGACCCATTTTAATAGGTGTACCTATAATGGGTTTAAAATTAAAAAGACTAAAATACATTGGTCGTTAATGGGTCAAAGTTTAAACTTACTTAGAACCCAACTACTCCTCAGTTTTCAGAGATGACTCATCTCCTCTCCGCTCTCAAATCAAAATAAGAAACCTTCCTCATCGCACGACAGCGCGTCGTCTCGTTCCCACCGCTCGTACAATAGCTCCTCCTCTCGCTCACACGGCAGCGCTATCGCACGTGGTCGCCACCATCGTTGTATGGTGGCTTGATTGGCCATCAAAACCCAGTTGAGTCTCGTTCTTCCATATGTGTGCGTGATTTTTAAAAAATAAAAATAATTTAAAATATTTAAAATAAAAATTATTAATAATTCGATTTTCTTTAAAAAAACAATATTGAAGGAATATATAAGAATAAGTTTTCCTAAGTTTAATTAGATAAGGAAGTGTTTTAACAATATGAGTCGGGTCGGGTCGGGTATGGGTCAAAATTTTTATACCATGCTTAAATGGGTCAATTTGGGTCGGACCATTTATGACCTGATCCAAACCCGACCCGACCCATCCGTTTAACAGGTCTACTCTTAATTCATGTTTAATGATGTGTCATTTAGTGGCAATTAAATGGACATATCAAGTGACTAGTTTGTTGATGATTGAACTTTAAGTATCTAGACAACAAAACATATCATCGCGGTAGTCGCTTGTGGCCTTCCACTCACATAGCACCGTCCTGTCCGTAGAATGGAACTTCCACTCATAAGGCCTCGAGCGACAACGGCTTGTTCAACGAGCAGTAATGGATGGCTATGATGCAGCAGCATCGTCGACTCCATCAGTGACCGAACAAGGGAGATGGCCATAGATAGATGAGGAAAATGAGAGAGAAAAGGTATATGCCACGTCGCGTCAGTCCACGACATGATGTACGTAACCACTTAGTGGTTCCCAAAAGGCGGACTCTGCCATGGGATTTGAACGTTGGATTCCTTTGGCGGCACTAAGAAAGTATAAACAAAGAAACTCACATGTATACTCAAAGCATATGTTTACTTGTGGCCCCAGGGAATAATGAGAGGGAAGAAAATGAAAACCTAGGTTTGCTTTCTTGCCTAGGTGTGCAAAAGGAAAAGAAGATGTGGTGGATTTCTTTTTCTGTGGCGTGTCGCTGGCCGGAGAATAAAGAAAAGAATGTCAAGGAGTCTTTTGTTCATCCGTTCCTTAATCCATTGCTTTGGTCTTAAATATCTTGCAATTTGTGCAGTAAGTTTTACACTCAGTCAGGTTATTTAATAGTAAACGCTTTGAATTTGAGCAAACTTTAGGTATAAAAAACATTTGAGACTATACGTTATGGCAACTTTGATTATCTGATTGTTGTGAATTACAGTAAAGTAAGGAAAAGAAAAAAGAAAAATTGGGTCGGACATAGATCTCAAACGTAGTTGAATCTAATAAAGAAAGACCTTATTTTGTTGTGAACTCCAATTGGAATTAGAATAGATTCAAACAGAAATTTATTTTGTTCTATTTCTGTTTCGTGCCTTTTGGATATGACTTGTGTAAGTGAACAAAGACAGTTAATTTAAATTTAATGCATATCATCTAAAAGTAGACTTAGTTTAAAATATTTTAATGAATGCTTTTTGACTAGTAGAACTCTAGTCCAAAAAAATGGGAATCTCTCTCTCGAAGTTGAATGATCAAAACCTCTCACCTTAGTCCCAAAAATACGGATATTGTTACTGTTGTTAGGTAACGAAATGATGATGTGATAGCATGGAAGATTCACTTTGAAGTTTCTTCTTCTTTTCTTATAAAATTGGTTATAGTTGTCGGTAACACGATAACTTTGCTCTTGAATAAATAGGAAGATTCCTTTTATTTTTTGTTAAAAGAAGAAAGTCTCTCCTTTTGTTTTTATTTTTCCGTCAAAAGCGACGGTTAGTCGAGCGAGACGGTTGGATCGTCCCGATTCGCGCAGACTTTGATATCGTTTACCATGTCCGTACAACGGTCGCTTTCCGCTGTTGTGCAGCGGGGCTCACAGGATTGTTACTTTCCTCATTTTTAGTTGGGCAGTAATTTCGATCCGTACGTCAGTTGTCTGCATTTCACTTACACGCGCGACGAAAGAAATTGCTGCACGTGGATGAATGCCTGAGAAGAATGTGGGGCCTATTGTCCGAACTTCTTCCCTTTGAGTTGGTAGATTTGTTTGCGTCGAGATTGGACCCGCGCGTCGGTTTGTTTGTTCACAGATTACCCAGGCAAGTTCTCCACGTCTCTAAAGAGCATTCTTTTCACGCAAAACTCAAAATTTAGGAAGTATTTTTTCTTTTAAAAAAATTATCATTTGTGATTTTTATAAAAATAAATGAACTTACGAAAATAGTTGAATATAAATTGCTAACGATAATAAAAATATATTTGATTGACTAATTTTTCTAAATAATATAACCAATTGTTTTCGAAAAAATAATATATATATATTATTTGGTATCAGAATCCGGCCTCAACCTTCTGGTCTTCCACGGCGGCATTCTTGGGCCAAGAGCCCCAACGTCGACCACTGACCATACTTGGAGGGGAGTTAGTCTAGGACCCCACCACTAGGACCCCCACTTAAGAGGGAGAATTGCCAAAAAAATCCTAAACCTATAATTCAGTCATAAACTTTTTTTGATTCGATCCTAAACCTTTTGCGATTGTCTTGGGTTGAGTCTCCGGTCAAATTTGGCGGCCGGGGCCGACGTGGGCCGCCGGCGCGCCGCGACAATATTTTAATTATTTTTATTTTTTTTTATTGTTTTTTGAATTTTTTCCCCACCCCAGGCCGGCGGCGGTGGCCGGCCAGCGCCGCGACGGCTATCGGCCACCGCGCGAGGGCTGCGAAGCCCTCGCCGGCGACATCGCCCAGACCTGGGGGTCGCCGGCGAGGGTCGCGGCCCCGACTTCGCCCAGATCTGGGCAAGGCCGGCCACGACGAGGCTGGCGAGGCCATGGCGACCTTCGCCCGGGCCCGCCATGGCCTCGCCGGTGCTGCGGCGAGACCGCCTTTGCCCGAGACCGGGCCATGGCGAGGCCGGCCTCGCCGTGGCCGGCGCCCGGATCGGGCGAAGCGCCTCGCCGCGGCCGGCCGCCCGGATCGGGCGAAACCGCCTCGCCGCGGCCGGCCTCGCCCGGATCGAGCGAAGGCGGGGCCGCGACCCTCACCGGCGGCCCCCGGGTTTGGGCGAGGTCGCCGGCGAGGGCTTCGCGGCCCTCGCGCGAGGCCGGCAGCCTCGTCGGCGCTGGCCGGCCCACTGCCACCAGCGGGGGAGGGGGAGAGGGAGGGGGAAAAAAATAGAAAAGAAAAAAAAACAGAAAAATTTAAAAAACAATAAAAAATTCGAAAAATAATAAAAATAATAAAAAATTATTAATAATATTGTCGCCAGTGCCGGCCGGCGTCCACGTTAGCTCCGGCCGGTCAAATTTGGCCGAATGGACTCAACTGGCACGATCGCAAAAGGTTTAGGATTGAATCGGTAAAAAAAAAAGGTTTAGGACTGAATTGGCACAACTACAATAGGTTTAAGACTTTTTTGGCAATTCTCCCCCACTTAAGACGTGTATGGCAATGCTCAAACTTTTCGCCTGCCTCTACCAATGCAAGTGCCCACCAATGGGTTCAAAAAAATAATTTTCACATCTTTAATTTTCCAAAAAACAAATGCACTCATAAATACTACTATCATTCCAATGATGGTTGTCCTCTCATCCATCAATAGTAATTTTGGGAAAACATTTGATTTTCGTATGTCAAACTTCCTAAAATAAATCTGCCCAAGATGCACTTCAAAGGGATATAATTTAAACTGACAGTTGGATTTACGTGGCCAACTAGAGCCCATATCTACGAATCCTTAAATCCGTACTTGAGTTATGGAATATATCACGTTAATATGCATAATATATCACTCTCGAACTCACTTTAGGGATTTTCATAATGTCAGCGAGTTTTTGTTGTTGTTCCAAACTGATTTTCTTTTTCAAGCAAGCCCGGTTGCCATCCTTAATCACCCATTATGTCATCTGGTTAGGAAGACTTAAATAGTTCTTCAACGAACATGGGGTTTGTTTAGTAGAGATTTTATTAATTTGTGCACCCAAAAGTGGCATAGTCTAATAGACGTAGTCCTTGATGTTAGAACCTTAATATCATGCTTTGTTGCAGACCAAACTAGGTTCGCTAAATTCATAGTGGTTTTCTTTTGTTGAATTTGCAACATGTTATGTGGTATATTCGCAGTGGTCGCTGGAGTTACGTCCTCTCATGCAGTCCCAAATTTGCAATATATTCATTTCAATCCTCAATTATAATTTATCGCATCACTAAATAAGTACGTTATTGTAGCATTTCCTAGTACCTTTAGCGTATCTCCTGTCACAGCGAGCAGTAAGGATGCACTTATAGGGGTTTCAATGATATCATATATTTCCTCGTCTCTTGTGAGATAGCGTTCATCCAAAGGATGCAGAGCTATCTCGTGGACCATTCACTCATTACCTTTTGGAACATATGGATCTAGAATTATCACCAACATATAAATTGTACGAGACCCCTGTCGAATTTGACTTGAATTTCCTCACTAATTGGTCTACTTGTTCAACCCGTTACACCATCCGAATTATAGGGGACTAGCCAAACTTATGCTGCGAGAGATGATCATTTTGAAAATTCCTTTTTAATTCGGAACCATATCACATTTAGTACTTATTTTCTACGCACTTGGAAATTGTGATTTTGGCCCTTTGGAAGATTAAACGTCTCCATTAAAAAGAGACAAACAAAGAAAAAAAAATTGCTGTTATCTTTTGAGGGTGAATTACTTATTCATATGGAAAAAGGAAACGTAAAATTTGTATATAAAACTCTTCTTACCCTTTGGTCACAATAGTAATTGCCTATGGTCAGTTCTATGGTTAGCGCTGCTACTAAAGGTGGTTTCATTTTGGGCAATTCCCCCATTCCCTCGGAGCTATCCTTTTGGTCGAGCACTTCATTCCTTAACTGTTGACTTCCTTATCAATGTATTTGTGCTAGAATTTAAGGTTTTCGTGCTCAGAGTAGGGACTCGCAAATATTGATGGGGACTGTGAAAGAAAACAAAGAGTTTGGGATCTAGATATAACATGATAGAGACATACTATAATTTGATATTATCCTAGAGGTTCTTAAAATTGAATAAGTTACTTCTTCCTTGTCTCAATATATTGCACGATGTTTTAAAGTCACGCAAGGAAATTGAATTGGTTTGTGGACTACATCGTTTTTAGAAAGGTTTGCAAAAGAAATTGTGTGTACTTAATCAATGTGAACTTTTAGTGTATGCATAAACCGCAAATTTTTTTTTGCGGGCTTAATGTGAACACCTATACTTTTAAATATGATTTATGTCGTAATGGAGACATTCTCGTTTAGGGTTGCTTCGCACTAGAGATTTTTTTATTGGATTTCATGTCCATCCAACACTTTAATCATGTTCCTTCGTACTAGATATTGTATTACTAACTATTATAAAAGCTTAAGCTATTAGATGACTACGTAATTTATTATTTATATATTCTAACACTACCCCTCACGTTTAGTCTGGTCTTTTGCCTAGTACTAAGTGTAGAAATATAATTAGGGATGTCATGAGACATGGTAAAATTTGAACTCAGAACCTCTAGCTCTAATACCACGTGAGATTTGGCAAAGACCACTATTGACTATTCTAAAAGTTTAAGCTGTTAGATGACTGCGTGATTTATTATTTATATATTCTAATAGTATTAATCTTTGGATTTCATGCCAATACAACACTCCTAAAGCAAGGAGGGTAAAGCCCAACGGAAAAGGCCAATATGTCAAATCTGTCCTGCAATTCAGTTTGCATTCGCAATCAAAGTTAGACATAGGGGTCTCCTTATCGTTGTGTTAATGAAAGTTAATTAGAACTATGTACTTAGAATTATTTCCCCAAAAACATAAAATTAATTTCACCAAAATGAAGGTTCTCATGTCATCGTAGTCCTAATGTACTTCATTGGTAATATATTGTAAAAATTTATATTTCAAATTCCAAGATATGAGAGAACCCTATTATATATAAATATATATTTTAAATTCTGAGATGTAGGATAATTACATTGCCAATTTGTGGTGATTTTATGATTAACAAAAGAAAAAAAAGAAGAAAACTTCACATGACACCCACATCACGTAACTACGTTAGACAGTCGAATGAAAAATCAAAATGATCATGATTGCAAAAGAGAAAGAAATAGAGAGAAAGTTTAAGGGTTCAACGAATCGTGTCGAAGGCCATGATGATGTGTTCAATCGACGATCACGTGCAATTGTCGTGTTTTGCATAGAGATTAACTCCACTCATCTTCCACTCACGGATTTAGCTTTTCTCGGAAAGTTCTTCCAAAAGAGGAGTGCACAGTAAAGAGAACGCACGATCAATTAATCCGGACATATTTTACTTTTCCCGCCTATTTTCTCAGGAATGCGACGTCCACTAATCACAATTTTGTTTTTATGAAAGCATTCGGTCTGCTATCGTTTATCTCCCAAAACGCACGTGGGGTTTATCTCCCAACTCTGGATTCTTCAGACGAAAGGAAGTTGACATTTACCTTTGACCGTTTGATTCTTGGACTTTCGTTATGTGGCGTCCAGAGGGGCAGCATTTCTTTTGATAGGTATAGAAGAAAGGCGGGACGACAAAACATACGTTTATAAATAAGAGTTAATATTATGAAAAAAATCTTAAATTGATGTACTTATAATAAATTTATCCCAAATTAATTTTTGATCATAAAATCCTAAATCGATACACTTATGATAAATTTATTCTAAACTAATTTTTTGATTACTAAAAGCCCAAATTAGTATACGCAAAATAAATTTAACCCGAACTAATTTTTTGACCACAAAAAACCTCAAACCGGTACACTTGTGATAAATTTACCCTTCTTTAACTTCCATCAAATTTAATCGTTAAATTTGCTGACCTAGATGACACATGGACATGGAAATCCATAGGGTAAGCATCACAAAAAATCCCAAATTGACAAACCCGTGACAAATTAAATGGTACTCTTGTAATAAATTTAACAATAAACCTGTGAAAAATTTGGATTTTTCGTGGTATTAACCCTATAGATTTCCACGTAGACTTGTCACATCACCATAACATGTCACCATGTGTCATCTATGTCAACAAATTTAACAGTAAAACTTAATAGAAGTTAATTGAGGGTAAATTGTCACATGTGTACCAATTTTGAGTAAATTAGTATATGATAAATTTGTCACAAATGTACAAATTTAGGGTTTTTGGTGGTTAAAAAAATTAGTTTGAGAAAAAATTATTACGATCTACCACTTTTAGGATTTTAGTAGTCAAAAATTTAATTGAGAGTAAATTTGTCAGAAGTGTATCAATTTGGAGTTTTTCATGATATTAACCCCATAAATAAATGTATATACACACACGTGTATGTGTGGGGCAAGTGAATTTAGAGAGAAAAGGAAAGTAAAAAGAGGTGGAACACATGTGAACTTGAGTTTTACTTCCAATTGAGTTATTTATTTATAAACACTTTGGATTTGGATGTAATTTAGATATGAGAAATATTCAAGCGTGTGACCAATTGTAAATCTTATTTTTTGATTATAATGGATTATTTACTGTTGACTTTCTCCGAGAATGTATCGAGACTTAGATCAAATCACGTAAATCTATTCTTGTTTATTACTCTGGTGATTTTTTGTTGATTTAATTGCAAGCTCCTGTTAGTTTCCATGTTAATTTTACAACAAAGCGACATGAATGGGCATCGCTGATCCAATGAACGAGCTCACTGTAGTAGTATTCTCATTTCATTAAGGGAACTTAGAATTTGAGCAAATTTATGCCCCGCACCTCCCATACATACTCATTTGGTATAGACATGATTTGATGTATGTTTGGCATACATATTTTAGGACTAGGCAAGACAACTGCTTGAAAATTGATGTAAGCTGCTGTAGTTGTGGAGGTGTTGTAATTGCGCGGCATTTGCCAAACACCTTATAAATGTTGTAGTACTCGTTCTTGCAGTTGAAAATCCAAGAGGAAAATTATACTAGACAGTCTCGGATTCCAGTTAAATGGGTCCTGTATTTATTTCCTTACAAAAATAGTTCACAGTCTGGTTCCAAGGACTAGAACAAGGAGTCCACCTCTGCAAACAGACAGTGGTCCAGTCCACTTACATTCTCCATTCCCTATTTGCGGTCCAAGCACATTCTGGTCCGGGCCATGTCAGGACAAGCAATGGCTTTATTGATCTATTAGGGTTGTAGATCCAGTTCCATTGAGGCTGCAACTGAAACAATGACCTTTTCTCCCCATCCTAGAACGATTCAATTGTAACAAAGTGATAATCTCGTCGAGTTAGTTAAGACTGAAGATTAAACTATAGATTAAATTGATGAATACAAATCTAAGCGAAAGAAACTCTTTTAGACCACCCCAAAATCGGAGAAATTAGGATGGGCCATGACAATCGGATAGCTTAAAAAAGTCCAAACACTCAAAAGAGATACAAAAGAAAAAAATAGCTAAGATGACAGCAACGCAATTATTGTATGTTTGCGGCACTAAAGCTTTATTAATCAATTCAAGATTCATTTGTTAGCACAACATTCACATTGATTGTAGGCACTGTGCATGAAGTCTACATATCCCAAAGCGGGTCCTAGCGTCCGGGGGGAAACGGGTTTAAAAGTATGTCAAGTTGGTCATCAACAATTCTCAATTGTCGCAAGTTCTCCCACATCCCGAGCTCGCACAATGTGAGGATGTTCATTTATGAAGGCTCTTGTCGCCACTTGCCTATTGAAGTTGATTAAGAGCCTTGATGACTAGGGCAAAGTGAAATCTGGGAGAGTGCCTCACTTCCTGTACAGTTAAAGATCTAAGTATATAGATTTGATTACACTAGTTATTTCACTAATGCTCTTCGGTTCTCTAATTTGATTGATTTACTAATTAAGTATCACATGCATTCTTTTGAGGGCTAGATACTTCGTGGGTATCTCACTTTTTTCGTCGAGCCGTTCTTGATCTGCGGTGTTTGCTCGGTCATGGGGGGATGTGCGTGAGAAATGCTTGGAATCGAGGAAAGCGCACCGACTGCTCGTGTTTTCCCGTCTTGCTGAGCTGAGTGGTGGATTTGTCGTGAGATTCTGGATTGAAATGCTATTGAAAAATCCTTCCTTGTTGATAAATCCGTCTTCTTGATGGCTCCTACGTACTTTCCTCTGCGGTGGGAGAGCACCAGAGATCAATGGTGGTATGCGTCCCCCATAGATTGGGCGGCTGCGAATGGGCACTACGACCTGGTCCGCGAGCTCCTTAAGATCGACAACAACCACCTCATCAAGCTCACGTCCCTCCACCGGATCCGGCGGCTTGAGACCGTGTGGGATGACGACGAGAAGTTCCACGACGCCACCAAGTGCCGGTCTCAGGTCGTGCGGAAGCTCTTTCAGGAGTGCGATTCCAAGAGGAGCAAGAAGAATTCCCTCCTCCGAGGCGGCTATGGCAGGTGGCCGCGTCGGCCGGAGACTTGGGTTTCATCAAAGAACTGCTTGAGAGGGACCCTTTCCTTGTTTTTGGAGAAGGGGAATTTGGGGTCACTGATGTGCTTTATGCTGCTGCTAGGAGCAAGAGCTGTGAAGTGTTCAAGGTTGTTTTTGATTTCGCGGTCTCGCCGAGGCTTTCTACAGGGAAAGGTGGACAATTGGAGGAGCATATCGGGGAGATTCCTTCACTTTATAGGTGGGAGATGATGAACAGGGCTGCTCATGCTGCAGCCAGGGCAGGAAATTTGAGGATTCTGAAGGAGCTTTTGAGCAATTGCTCTGATGTTTTGGCTTATAGAGATGCTCTAGGATCCACGATCTTGCATGCAGCTGCAAGCAAAGGACAAGTTCAGGTGAGCTGGTCTTTTTTTTTTTGGGCGAAATCTCTCATGTTCTGGCTTTTCAATGTTTTAGCTTGTAATCCTCCATGAAACGTGATGAAGATGTGAGCTTATAATGTTCAAATATAAGTTTGACGCAGTAGCCGGTGATAAGTCTCGCGGGCTTGACTGTGTTTTGCCTCTGTACATCTCATTAAGTTCAGAGATTGGCAATGAATTCATAGGTGTCACTGTCAGAAAGATTTTAGGTCAAGGCCTCTGATATTCTGGGATTTTTAAATAAGCTACTGATATTCTTATTCTTCAACAACAATTTTCCCTCTTATATTTCCTTACACCGATGTGTTGGCAGATTCGAGAACGGATTGTACTGTATGTTTAACTTTGTTGGAGATCAAAATGTATGAAATGAAACATCAATTGCAGATCACAATGGCTTCAATTGTTCTCCATGCTTACCTGTGTTGGAACAGTCTCATCATTTGTCAATCTGTTAACCAATTCTCTCGAATTTTACTGCAGGTGGTTAAGTACCTTACAGAATCCTTTGATATCAGAAACTCCACAGACCATCAAGGCAACACGGCGCTAAACATTGCTGCTCTCAAGGGTCAATTAGCCAGAGTCCAAGCCCTGATAGCTGCTTCACCCTCATCTGTCTCCATCAGAAATGCTGCAGGAGAAACCTTCCTCCACACGGCGATTTCAGGGTTCCAAACTCCCGGTTTCCGAAGATTGGACAGGCAGATGGAGCTCAAGCAATTGGTACATGGAAAGGTTTTGGAAGACATCATAAATGCAAAGAATAATGATGGTCGAACTGCTCTTCACATGGCAATCATCGGGAATGTTCATTCAGAACTGATTGAACTTTTGATAACTGTCCGCTCGATTAACGTGAATGTACATGATAAAGATGGCATGACCACACTCGATCTACTCAAACAACGGCCACATTCTGTATCATCAGATATCTTGATTAGACAATTGATTTCAGCTGGGGGAATGTTTGGAGCTCGGGACTTCACGGCCCGAAAAGCCATTGCTTCCCATTTGAAGATGCAAGTCAATGGAAGCAGTCCAGGGACGTCCTTTAGAATCGTTGACAGTGAGATATTCTTGCATACAGGCATTGAGAATGCATTGGATGCCAATGATCTGGCAATTCCTGGAATTGTTTCATCTTCATATGATTCGACCAATGAGAATGATAGCTCCTTCATTTGTAAGAAACCAGGCACTGCAAATTCTGCTGCACAGCGGCTCAGAAAAGTTCTAATGTGGCCTCGTAATAAAGAAAAGAATACCGAGAGAGGTAAAAGATCAGGTGATCCAGGATCAGGTAACTGCAGCTCAGATGAAACTCCTATCCCGCTTCGGCAGAGATTCTCTAAGCCCACTTCGCTTCCTAACAACAAGAGGACGCTGTCAGTGAGGAGCAACATTTCTAGTCCATCCAATAGGAAGAAGTTGGCTTCAGGTTTAAGGCAAGGGGTTTTGCAGGCTGTACCAAACGTGAATCTTCCCCATCGGTCTTGTTCGAGCTCGTTTTCAAAGTCACCACTTTCGTCGCCCAGTTCAGTGAACAATTATAAGAAGAAGGGTGTCTATGTTGAACATGAGGTTGCCGGGCCATCATGCTCCAAGGAAGTCATCACAGATGGAACTTCGAACCCAAGGATAAACAAGGTTCCTTCCGCAAGAAATTTAGGGGCCAGTACTCCTGTTTTGGGGCTTCGAGCCTATCTTCGTGAACACCGATCACTAGGAGACAGTACCAGAATCAGGCTTACAAGTGTCCTGTCTCTTCAGAGGTGTGACCGAAAGGAACCAAGAGATTCGAGATGTACCTGTGAAGACAGCTGCCAATCACCAGTCGCAGCACGGAAGTGACTGCTTATCATGCAGCATATCCTTACGTTCATGTCTTCTTGATGGGCTCTTAAATCCCCTGAGTTGTATATTTCGAGGTAAGAATGTTTGTGTAATTCTGTAGTCATCGTCCTGTGTAATATAAAATCGCATAATGTTGTTGAACATCAACTTTAGCGAGGAAATTTTCTGTGTTCATTAGAGATTCTTCCTCATTTTGTGTGATAAAGGAAAACAAGAAGTTGAAAAACTATTTCACAATGTTCCTCTGCTTAGGCTCTGCTCTCTGGATGTGTAGTTGGTTTTCTGAAGCTGAAAGTAGCAGCTTAGCTGACACAGTGTTAACATGATTCCACTGACTTTCAGCATAAAATTTGTTTCTTTCTTGCTGGGAATTCAAGGAGATATCTTAAAATCACAAACAGCACAATGTAGTCAATGAATGCTTACACGTCAAATTATGGTTGTGGTCATATCATATGCTAACTTGTGCTCTAATTGATTGGTTTTTACCCCAATGTGAATGACTGCGACAATAACAACAAATAAGGCATTATCCCAATAAGTATTGTCGACTATATGAATCTTATTATGTTATTGCGCTCAATCCTTGATTTGATTTGTAAGTTTTAAATTCCCAATACCTTTGTTTCTATCTCCTTCCTAATTCCACCTTCTGGCTTTTCGATCTCTTTTTAACTCATGTATTTATCTGCCCTCAGACCTCCTCCTTGGAAATCTTAGGGTCTTCATTCAACCTGATCAAACTATCTCGAGTGAACTTCTCTCATTTATCCTTGATGGGGGCCGACACCTACTCAACAGTTGCACAAAACACTAAGAGCACCTATACATTGCATGCACCGTGCTGCGCTTGTAACCAATGTGAATGCCATGCTAATAAATAAATCTTGAATTGATAAATAGAATGCTGGTGCAGCAAACATATGACAATCAGATCGTTGCCATCTCCTCTGTTTCGGTTTTTTTTGGGTTCTCTACAGAGTGTTTAGACTTTTTTGAAGTACCCGACTAATAATTTCAGTGGTCACGGCCGGTCCTAAATTTCTCCGATCCTGGGGTGGTCTAAAGGAGATCCTTTCGTTGAGATTTGAATTAATCGATTTCTTAATCTACTGTTTAATCTTGAGTCTTGGCTATCTCGATGAGATTATCGCTTTGTTGCGATGGAATCGTTCTTGCTTGGTGGATCTACTACAGCTCTAACAAGAAAATAAAATAAAAAATCAATAGAGGCCCAATTGCCTGTCCTGACATGGCACGGACCATAATGCGCTCGGACCGCATAAGGAAAGGAAGGGAATGGAAAAAGTAAGTGGACTGGACCAGTCTCTGTTGCAGAGTTGGACTTATAGTTCTAGACGTTAGAACCAGATTGTGAACTTGTGAGAAAACAAGTATGTGACCAAATGGCTAGACTTCGAGACTGTTCGGTATAACTTTCCTGGCATACTTTCAACTGTGAAAATTGAGCATCGCAACTTTTATAAGGTGTTCGGCAAATACTGCACAGTCACAACACCTCCAAAACTGCAGCAGCTTACATCAATTTTCAGGAAGTTGTCAGGCTGTTGACACCTAAATTTTGACCAAGTATTTGCACTTAAATTGCTTAGAAAATTAGGGACTAATTTGACCCTAACAAAAAGGATTTTTGATCACCTAAGTACTAATATTATTTGTATTTACTAAGTTTGATTTTCCCATTTATTTTCCTTTATTTTCGAGTAAAAATAAAATAAAATAAAAATAATAAATAAAATAAAAAATCAGAGGCCCAAAAAGGGGGCTGGGTATTTGTTCCCAGCCCACTTCTTCCTTCTTCCTTTTTGTGCATGCAGGCCCAGGCCCGTTCGGTCACTCTTTTCTTCCACTTGGGTCCAGGCCCATTCGGTCCCCTCACCTTCACGGCCCGGCCCTCTCCATCTTCTTCTTCTTCTTCCCTTCTTCTGCTGCACGCGAGAAATAGAGGAGCAGAACGGAGGACGGAGGATAAAGTAGCCGGCGACGGATGGGGACGTCTCGCAGGCGCCATCAATGCCGCCGAACGAAGCAACACGATATTTGGCGGGAAACCCGGATGGATAGGACTCGTCTTCAATGCAGAACAAGTGGCGCGGTAAAACGGGGCACGCCGGTCAGCTCACCGTCGATCGGCAGTCAAGCCCTCAGTCGACCGGGTCCTCCTCCGCCTATAAATAGGGGGGTCGAGCGAAGAAGGGAGGGACAGGCAGAAATCCGAGGAGAAAAATCAGAGAAAGGTTAGATCTAGAAGAGGGTAGAGGAGAAATCCAAGAGAGAGAGCTGTAAAAAAAATAAATTCGAGAGAAACCCGAGGGAGTGGAGAGCAGAGATCGTCTGAGCCTCCGGTGGTCACCGACATCCTCCCTCCTCGAGCTGACTGGTGGGTGTCGCTCTGTATTTCTTTTTGCTTTCGTTTGTTCAAGTTCGGGGTCGGCTCCCGAGGATCTCGGCTCGGGGATGTGCGAGGCAAGCGGAGGCAGTTCGGTTTCTGAGCTCGTCCGCCGTCCGACGCCACGAGCCGCGTAGGGAAACCTTCGCCGACCCCCTACCGAGTTGCTGCGTGTGTCGCCGTCGCCGGTTTCGCCCCCTGTCCAAGCGGTTTGTCCTGTCCCGGTCATGCATGTCATTTGTCGCCCCCCTCGGCTGCCTTCGATCTCCGCCAAGGAGGAGGTCCGCCCGACCGATCCCTGCTCGCGGCGGTCGCCGCCTTGTCACAACCATCCAGTCCACGCAGCCGGCGACAGTATCCAGGTAAGTCCTCGACGGGGCGGCGGCGAGGGGGTGACGCTTGACGCCGTCGTCTCGGTCGCCGCGGATGAGCCGCAGCTGAGGAGGAAACCGGGTCGGCCCGCGGGTTCGCCCGACCCGGTTTGTTTTGGTTCTTAAGCTAGGGTTTTTCCTTTAATGGGCCATAGTTGATAATGGGCTGGGTTTTTATTTTAATTGAAAAAAATGGGCTCAGTTTTGTTTTGGGCTTAAAGAGTGTTTTATTAAAAGTATTGGGCTGGGCTGGGCTCATGGACGAACCGGGTCGGTTCTAATCCGGAAATTTGACCCGGTTCCTTTTAATATTATAATTTTAAAAAGATCCAAAAAATAGTTTTTTTTAATTTCAAAAAAAGAAAAGAAAATCCAAAAAATAGTTTTCAATTAAAAAATCGAAAATCAAAAAATAAAAATATTTTCAGAAAAATCATAAAATCCAAAAACTAGGTTATATTTTCCAGAAATATCAGAAAATCCAAAAATATTTTATATTTCACATTTTCTAGATAAAAAAACAAAAATATTCAGAAATATTTTATATTTTCTAAAAAATCAGAAAAACCCAAAAATATTTTATATTTTCCAAAAAAAAAGGGAAAAAGCAAAAAATGTTTGTTTCAACAATGCATGAAAAATCCTTGAAAAAGGAAAAAAAATATCAAACCTGAGGGTTTAAACAAGATTAGGTACCGGAAGGGCATTAGTGATTAACTAGTGTAATCAGTCGTCCGATTTCTGCAGTTTGCTTGTGAAGTAAAATATTTCTCCCGATATTTTACTTGGGTTTTAATCGACCCACCCCAAATTGATTAGTGGCGGCTCCTTTTAAATGAAATTGAATTGTAGATTAAAAACTCGAACCTTAAGTCATGAATTGGTGGGCTTGGGGGAGCCCGGGCTAAACCCTGATGAAAGGCGTTCAGCCGAGCCATTAGCCTCCGAGACCAAAAAGGAGGTCGCGACACAGGCCTAGTTTTAAAATGTGTATATACCAAACATACATTCAAGTCACCGCTATACCAAATGAGTTTGTATGGGATGTGGGCAGGCGTGAATTTGTGCCAATTCTAAGTTCCTGCAGTTGAAAATGAGATTGGAGTAGTGTTGGGAAATCGTCTTCGTATTTGGGTAGAACAATGAAGTCTATGTGTGTTCGAATCAATAGAGCAGTCGCAATGGACTTTGAGACGTGATGTCACTTTCTTTAAGAATTTATTTGCCCCACGAAATTACTAATGGTCACCGGCAAATATCCTCCAGGATACAACAAAGTCTCTAATGAGAATACTAGATAGCAATTCTAATATTTCTCCAGGGTCTCTTCAGGAAACAATAGAATATCTTGGCTGCAATTTTTAGGAAGAGGACTCGAAAAATTGTGTTCCAAGTTTTTTCAAAATTGACATATATATATAGAAACATAGGCATATCGTCGAAAGAAATTACACAATACAACGAACAAATGTAACTTTTCAAAAGAAGTTACAAAATTAATCAATATAACCCTTCGGGAAAGTTGCAAACTGAACCAATATAATTTCCAAAAGTCGTCTTGAAAAGACACGTATAGAAAATTCGGAATAAAATAATTCAATTTAATAATTATTTTTTTATTGAAAAATAAAATTCCCAATTTTTTTTAAAAATAATTTCCAAAATGCTAAAATTAAAGGCAACCTTTCGAATAACCATATAACATTAAAATAAAAAATAAAAGATAGGGGATTAACAATAATTAAACCGCAGGCGCACAAAATCCCAAGTGCTAAGTGCGCCAAAATCGCGCACTCGCACGCAGATACAGCGAGGTCTAGCCTACACTCTAGCTTTTCTAACCTTTCCTTTTTAACAAATTAGAAAAGGTTATATTTATAAAATGACTTGTCTTTTCCAAACTTTCCTATGTGGGACAATGAGGAAAATGCACACTTGGTTTGTTTTACAAACAAACATCTAACAAGTAACACAGAAGTGAGCTCGTTCTTCAGATCAATGATGGCCACAAACATAAGGATTCGAGATGAATTTTGTGTTGCTCCTTCCGCCACTTCTCCTGGTTCCTGGTCAGTGACGTCCTTTGTTCAATCACTCGTAGCTGGTCTCATTCCAAAATCCATTCTCTGATAGCGAGGGCCATTCTCTCAGTCCCTCCTCCTACTCCTCACCAGATTCTTTTATTTGGTCCAACTCTAGATCAGGCTCTTATACCGAACATGCCTGACGACGTGTCGGGGCTGAAGAAGTTAATTCATTACCAAAACTGGAACATGACACAGGGAGCATAGGGTACCGGTATGAACTGAAAGGTCTTGAAATTAACCATAATACTTCTATTTCTGACTATTTGATAATCACTTTATGCAGAAATGTAGCTGTGTCCCTGCAAACTACATGGCACCACAAGCTGACATCAATGAGAAGATGAGGGCCATTCTCATTGACTGGCCTATAGAGGTGCAATTCAAAATATTTCCCATTGTCAAAATTGCTAGTGCTGCATTTAACCAATTTGGAACAGGTGCATGACAAATTTAATCTCATGCACGAGATCAATCTCACGGTTATTCTCATAGACAGATTCTTGGCTCAGCAACCTGGGCGAGAAAGAAGCTCCAGTTGCTTCTACATACTAACATTCTTCTTATTGAGAAAAATTGGGTGAAAAATAAATTTTAGCAATTTGGGTTTCCCTTAGGAATTGGTAAGAAAGAAAGATTCTAGTTTTAACCATAACTCTAACCATTGCGGAATGCGACTGATTGAACAATAATATAGACAAAACAAGAAAATAAATCGTAGTGAACTACATCCACAGCCGAAGGTTACTTAGGAATTGGTAAGAAAGTTACGTAGTTTGATCGCAGTGAACCACATCCACGGAGAGAGCAGCATCGAATGAATTACATTATAGATTCAGTGATAGAACGAAAATTACAATCACACTCGAACTGTTCAAACACCTTTTAAGTGTTTTTCAAATTCCAATTATAACCAATAATTTCATGCGGTGTCCAATTCCATAATTTCTCGCTAAATAATTTCTCAATCTCAATAAATTATACACGCAAATATTACTATAAGATTTAATTGACTTCAACACTAAAAGTTTTTGGTGTAACTCCATAATAAGAACAACGAGCCGACTTTCAAGCATTCGATACAGGATATACGGCGCTTCATGATGTCTTTGCAGACACGACGTTTCTTGCTCGATGATGTGCTTTGCACCTTAATAGCCGCACCAAGCACTAGCACAAAAGCGGCGCTTCAAGATTCTGACCACGGCATGCGTTCTTGCTCTTCTCGATGCCAAGTCCAGTATGGAGAACGACAGGTAAAGAAAATCTAAATTCAACTTTCCCCTTTTCTTTTCTTTGATCTTATTTCCTTTTCTTTTGATTGCGTCCAAATCCTGGAAGCTGCAGTATCTTCCCTTTCTGGTCAAAGTCCAACGTTCCATTGGACTCCAAAAACGGAGATAAAATCAAGAAAACATAAAAAGATAAATCCTTCAAAATTTTATCCCTTTGCCAGAAGACCTTCAACCGACTGAAAATATACAATGTAATAGACATCGCAAATATATTCAAAAAAATTGGATTTCGTTCGCGGGCTCAAACTTGAGACATTTTTTTAACACCGTCCTCTGTGATTTAGTCTTCGACAACCGATTGTTTCAAATATTTAATCAAATGGTTTTGATTTGGTTCAGATTTGGACTACTGCTTTTCCCTTCCTGTTATCATCCTCGTCTTTTGTTGCAACAGGCAGCTCTCTTTCTCTCTCTCTGGCTCTCTCTAGATGAGGCTCTTGTTCCGTCAAATCTTGGATATCTGACCGATTAATCTCTTCGTTTCCCTTCTAATCCTCCTGACATTTCGAAACTTTGGAAAATCATCCGGACAGTCTCGAACTCCGTTTCAGAATTCTTGTCCTCAAACCAAATTGCCCAGTCTGTCGCAACTCTGCTGAATCCCTCCATCGCATTCTCTTTATCGAAACTCTAGTCGGCCTCTTCGAACCTACTGACCCTTTTCTCCAGCCGGGCATACAAAAGATTGGCTCCTTCACATTCTTGACCCTGTCTCTCGTTTTAATGATCCTCGGGCCTCTAAAAATCTCTTCATCATGAACTGACCTCTCCCTCTCTCTGGATCTCTCCCTTTGGCCTGTGGCCGGTACTAGGCTATGGCCGGCAACCACGATGGTCGCCCTCGCCGGATCTAGTGACGGCTCGACCCTCGCCAAATCCGGAAGCTGGGTTGGAAGGCGACAACTTCGGAGCTGCATGGGACCTCGACCTCAACTCGCTCTGTCTCAGCCTCTCTGCCACCCGACGAGCCACGCCGCCGCCGTCTCTGCCCTCAAATCTAGCGACGAAGGTTCGAGTGGTCGGCCATGGATGGGAAAAGCCATCATCGCTCACCAGATTCACATTTGGATTAAGCCATCTTCTTCGAGCCAAACAAAGAAGATGCAGAGCATATCTGGAGAAGGAAGCCATCTCCTTTGTCAGGCCACAGATCTGTTGGAAAGGCCATCTTTGCTAGACAAACAAAGCGGAGGCAGAGCAGATCTGGAGATGAAAGCCATCTTCTTCGCCTTTGGGCGGCCATGGACGGTGGCTCGAGTCACATGCCTCATGACTATTTACCATCGCCAAATCCAAGTCACTGTCACTGTCCCTGGCCGTGAGGGTCGAGCCCTCGCCAAATCCGACGAAAGCGACCGCCCGGACACCCTCGCCGGCGGCCACAGGCCAAAGGGAAAGAAAAAAAAGAACAAAAGAAAGACAGAAACGGTGAGGAAGAAAGGAAAAAAACAAAGACGGAAACGGTGAGGAAGAGAGAGAAACGAAGGAGAGAAAGTGAGTTGCAGGTTTTCTGAAAAGTGGGCGCGCGAGTGATACTCGTGCATTGCTGGGCTGGTCACCCAAGCTCGACCCAATATTTTCTCGAAAGAGAGGGAGGGAAAATATTTTATTATTATTATTATTATTATTATTATTATTATTATTTTAGAGAGGGAGAAGATTCGGTGTGCACGGTTTTGAACCGTGGGGTTTCGTGCATTTTTCCCATGGGATCTGGTCTCTTTCACGGTTCTCCGCGCTAGAAGTTATTGCGGTCCGAGGATGTCATGTCAATCCGCAGCAAAGAGAGGACAAAGCCGAACCAAAAGTCCAACTGTCGAATCTATCCTGCCATTGGTTTTGCAGCAGTAATCAGTTCCAAATGTACTTAATTGGTAACATATTAACAAAAGGTCATTTTTATTATGGGTCCTTAGACACGGGAGAACCCTTACATTTCCCCCCTCGATTACGAGACACGGATCGTTACATCAGTAATTTATGGTGACTTTATGATAAAAAAACGAGAGAATTTCAGATAACGAAATACTCACGTTAAGTAATTGCGGTATAAAGTCGAATGAAAATTCGAAATTATCATGTTTGGAATAAGACAAAAAAAAATAAAGAGAGAGGATTTGAACAATAAGATCAAGATAATTTAATCGACAAGTGCGTGTGATGACAATTAAATCTTATTGCGTTTAGCATAAAGATGTGACAGCACTTACATAGTGCTTTGAAAAAGAGGGGTGCGGTAAGTAAAAAGAGAATATAAGTGCGCTTTGATTAAATCAAGAATCTGCTTTATTAGATTTCACTTAGGATCATTTGTACTATTTATTTTAATATATCCACAGCAAATCTATCCTGCTTTTTACAAACAAAAGGCCCTCGATATCTCAATGGGTTCATTACTAATTACATAAAACTTTTCACGTGGGGTCCGATGGATAGAGACATTCATGGTGGACAAAATGAAGCAGCCAGTGTTTAGGCTGTACTTCATAGGGAACTCGAATCTTTTAAGTGAGAAAGTTCGGAGTGCAGCAGAGAAGGCCATGAAAGCTGCTGTAAGTAACGATGAGGCCGTGCTTTTCATATGCGTGGCCTACACTTCCCGCAACGAGACAGGGCATGCCGCCCAAAGATCCCGCAAAGAGGAGCTAGATGAAGCCGATGCTGCCGAAGGAAATGAAGGGCCATCTGTATGAACTGGAAGTGCCTATGTTCCCCTTGCAATTGCGGAGTCAATAGTATCGACAGGGCGGAGAATGTGTGCACGGTGGGGGCGCCTGATTCAGACATACTCTTAAGAAGTTCGGGTGAGATTCGTCTGAGCAATTTTCTTCTTTGGCACTTGGTGTGGGCAGCGCTCAGTTTCCGGAGAAGCTGCTATTATTCGCAGGAGAAGAAGAAGAAGAAACGGTCATAAAGCTTCCTCCTCGCGCGCGTCAATGAAACGAAAACAGATCAACCGTGCGCATCATGTATTTGCCGATGGGTTGCGGCTTCATGGGGATCTTTATAGTTGAGGGATGACCATTTTGTTCTTGGCTCGGGAATTCCTGCTAACATCTTTCTGTCGATTGTCATCAATCCTAGCCTCACGCCATATTTCTTCGAGTCTAACCTTTTTAATTCTGTTGGGATTATTTATTTATTTATTTATTTTATCATTCGAACTCGCATTTACTTGCGCTTCCACGTTCTTAAAATCTTTTTTTCTTGTGTCTCTTTATATGATCATAAGTTTCTAATTTGATGTATGCAATCTGCAGTAGATATTAGGGCCAGCAAAATGGGTCAGGCACCCATATTTTAACTCAATTTTAAAAGGCTTCATTTTATTTGGGTAACTCGTTTCCTTTTAAAACGGGTTAAAATGCGTTGAGAAAAAAGTAAGGCAAAATACAAGTCAAATATGGGTGACTGAAAATGACTCATATTTGACTCACATTTTTTAAACCCACACGACACTCACAAACAATCCATGGCCCACAACATACCATTTTGCTTCAGTTGTCTCCATTTCTTCTTCTTCACCAAGAATGATGAACACAAAGGGTTCCCGCACGGCATCCAACGCCTCAAGAACCTCCACGTCACTGCGTGGGCAATCACGGAGTCACTTGCTCTTATCTGCTCGACCGCTGCTGGAGCAGTCCGGCCAAGCCTCGGCCGATGAGTTCTTGTGCTGCCTAGAGGCGTAGCTAGTAGAGCTCTAACAGCTTAGGTAGGCCCAAAGGGCTAGGTCATCATCAGGTTTTGCTTCGACACACAGTGGCTGCTAGTATTCGCCATCAAATCCGAAATCTACGGCTCAAGTACTACTCCACATTGCACAACTTTGGGGACGCCATGAGCCCCGTCGGGGTCTACGTCCTAAACGTAAAGGTGGTAGGCAACCACTACAATTAGAAGGCCGCAAGGCAAATGGCAGCCGTGGGGGGTGCAAGCGAAGACGGCAAGGACTTGATGTGTAAGGGCGTTGAGTGCTACAAGACGGCATTCCTGGTGATCACGGTAGCAACGCTCTTCGGGTGCTCGGTGTCCTCAATCCTAGTGCTGAGGACGAGGAAGTTCTACGGGGGTGACATCTACCAGAAGTTCAAAGAGGCTACGATCGAGTTGATTGGTGGGCAGATGATTCCAAAGCTGCGGGGATGGAAGCAAAGGCGGCAGCGGTGGCGGCAGCAACGAATGGAGATGATCGTATGGCCACTGCTGGAACTGGGGACAAGACTGCCATCGCGTCGGAGACTGTGGCAGGGGATGTGGACGTGAAAGCTTGCTTAGGGATAAAAAGCATGATAGAGAGATGATTTGTTTCATTGTGAAACTTCTAAGTAGCCTTGCTAAAAGTTTACCTTAGAAACGAAAGCTGCTACAAGTAACAGTGAGGCCCATCACTTATTTTTGACTTGAAAGGCTTGAATATTACAAAAGCTGCTACAAGTAACAGTGAGGCCGTGATTTTTTACATGCGTGGTCTACACTTCCCGCGACGAGACAGGCCATGCCGCCCAAAGATCCGGTGAAGAGGAGCTGGATAATGCTGATGCTTTGGAAGGAAATGAAGGGTCTTCTGCATGAACTAGAAGTGTCTATCTTCCCCTTGCAATCGCGGAGTCAATAGTGTCGACACAGCGGAGAATGTGTCCACGGCGGGGGCACCTGATCCAGACATACTCATAGGAAGTTCGGGTAAGACTCGGCTGAGAAATTTCCTTCTTTGGCACTTGGAGAGGGCAGTGCTCAGTTTGCAGTGCCCAGTTTCCAGAGAAGCTGCTATCATATATTTGCCGATGGGTCGTGGCTTCACGGGATCTTTATATGTGAGGGATGGACCATTTTGTTCTTGGGTCGGGAGTTCCTGGTTGCATTCTGTTGATTTTCATCAATCCTAACCTCACCATATCTCTTCAAGTCTCACTTTTTGAAGTATGTTTGGATCGATTTATTATTTTATTTTATTAAGATCTCAGGTGCTCACGCGCTTCAACGTTCTTAAAGTCTCGTCTCTCTCATGAAGTGCCTATCTTCCCCTTGCAATCGCGAAGTCAATATTGTCGACATGGTGGAGAATGTGTCCACGGCGGGGGCGCCTGATCTAGACATACTCATAAGAAGTTCAGGTGAGACTCAGCTGAGCAATTTCCTTCCAAAGAAGGAGAACGAGAAGAAGAAGAGAAGGAGGAGGAGGAGGAGGAGGAGGAGGAGGAGGAGGAGGAGGAGGAGGAGAGCAATCACAAAACTTGAAACGAAAAACAAAGCAACTGGGCGCATCATAGATTTCCCGATGGGTCGTGGCTTGAAGGAGGAGGAGGAGGAGGAGGAGGAGAGCAATCACAAAACTTGAAACGAAAAACAAAGCAACTGGGCGCATCATAGATTTGCCGATGGGTCGTGGCTTCATGGGGATCTTTATATGTGAGGGATGGACCGTTTTGTTCTTGGGTCGGGAGTTCTTGCTTACATTCTGTTGATTTTCGTCAATCCTACCCTCACGCCACATCTCTTCAACTCTCACTTTTTTAAGTATGTGTGGATCAAATTTTTTTTTTTCAGATCTCGGGTGCTCACGCGCTTCGACGTTCTTAAAGTCCCGTCTCTCTCGTCTCTCTTCATCTGATCATATGATTCTTGTAGATTATAGTTTCTAATTTGTTGTGTGCAATCTGCAGTAGATATATATAGTAAACAGAAGGATTTGTGTCTATTGTTTCTCTTTCCCATTTGGAAAATTGTTCGAAGTACAAATATAAAATTCGAAATGAGAGAGCGTGTCTTTACTCCGTTTTCCCTTCCTTCTTTTACTTGTGCGTAATCATTTTTCCTTTGGTAATTCCCTTCCCCCGCAATTAAAGCATTAAAATTTCTTTAACTAAGCCTTAACTTTAGATTAAATACAATATTTTAAGTTAAGAACCCCAGTTGAATTACATAAATCAAATCAAAAACCCAATAAACTATTAGTTCTTTGTATCTATTGTCATCACAATTGGAGCTCCCAACATAATGGAATACGAATTTATTCGATTGAACCATGTTCTAGATCCACATCCAATACATTCATCAAGTAAAAACTAGTGATAACATTAACAATAATAATAACAATGACTATACCGATAACACTACTATAAGATGACAATCATATATACGGTGAAAGGTAGGATCCTCCAAAAAATAGTGGAAATCTCCCTATAAGATGATTATCAATGTAAATTGTGAAAATTCAACAGTATAATTTCCATTTAAAAATATAATCAAGAGAACAACAACAGGATGCTAAGATTTTGCGCTAGATATAAACCTATTTACTTGAGTAATATCACATGGTGATGTATTTTTGCAAGATGTAGATCAAGACATACCTCTTTGGTTTCGACTGTGTTAAAACCTCCAATTCTAACATCCTTGTTCGTGTGTTTTCATCTCCACTAGCTAGCATACACAAATAATAATAATAATAATAATAATAATAATAATAATAATAATAATAATAATAATAATAATAATAATAATAATAATAATCACTACCATCAGCAACAGCATCATCATATCAATCTAGCTAACAAAAAGGAGAGTGATTTTGACCATAAAGTCATTATTATTGTACCGTCAATTTATCCACTAAATAGTAAATATCCAAAGAATAAGTGAGACATCTAGCAGTATCAGAATGAAAAGTTGGCAAAATCTTGAATCACAAGTAAAGCAAATCATAGGTATAGTGGAAGAATCTCATGATCATATGATCTTCCATAGGCAGTGATTTATATAGTGTAAGTATCGGCGATGGAGGAACCTTATGCCCAATTATAAAATATAGAAAAACATAAGGAAGTTTCGCGATCAAAGATGTCACGGCCAGCAATTTTAACCAGAACAATCATCTCCATGCTTCTTGATCAACACAATAATCCATTTATAGATACGAAAACTATACGCCCTAGTTCATTCTTTAAATTTAGAAAAACTGACTCAGGACAATAGACACAATACACTGGAACTAGCACTACCCGAGTGTCTTAAAAATCACTAAAGAAAACACAGATTTTAAAAAAAAAAAAAAGTAGCAGCCTGCGGACTCATATCTTGCCCTACGAGGCAAAACTTGAAGGACGAACTCTAGTCAAAGGAGGACTCACAATCACGTCCTCCCACTTAAGCCCCACCAGAATTCTACCAGTCGTTTGGTGGTTGCTGATTTTGATCAAGCTCCATTTGGAGCTTCTTGCAAATTTCCTCTGCGGTGGATGAAGAGGAACTGCCGTCAGCGACGGTGCTGCCGTCGCCCTTGCTCTTATTTTGCCCTAATTCGAGCAAACTGGCAGCGGCCGGTCTCTCCTGCTTTGACTGCCTCTTATGGACCGACATAAGAAAAACTGACCAAGGGCAACAGACACCCAACACACTGGAACTAGCACTACCGGAGTGTCTTCAAAAATCACTAATGAAATTACAGATTAAAAAAGAAAAAAAGTAGCAGCCTTCGTACATCAGATCTTGCAGTACGAGGCAAAGCTTGAAGGACGAACTCTAGTCAAAGGAGGACTCACGTTCACGTCCTCCACTTAAGCCCCACCAGAATTCTACCGGTCGTTTGGTGGTTGCTGATTTAGATCAAGCTCCATATGGAGCTTCTTGCGAATTTCCTCTGCGGTGGATGAAGAGGTACTGCCGTCAGCGACGGTGCTGCTGGCGCCCTCGCTCTTATTTTGCCCTAATTCGAGCAAACTGGCAGCGGCTGGTGGCTGCCTCTTGTGGACGGGCAGGTGCCCGTAGACAGCGTGACGACTCCGGAACAGTCTCCCGCACTGGCCACAGAGCCAGGAGCCGCTCGACGCATCAAACACTGCTGCCGTCTTTGCGACAGCAGCGGAGGAACCGCCTGCAAATGCAGGTTCTCCACCCGTACTTTTACCCCTTCTCCCACAGCCGCTGGTTTTTGGGGGAGAATCTGGGTCGTGGCCAGACATCTCTTTCTCTGGAGACAGATTTCTTCCAGGATGGTGAGAGTGAAATGGGATTACAACGACTGGTTAAATAAAGAACTAAAGATTATAGTTAAACCCATCGGTGGGAAAGGCTAGAAGCGGAAGGACAAACGCGTCTGCACACAACGGTAAGGACTCGCGCGTGGCCAAGCCACAGTAACAGCCGCCCCAATTTTATTATTATTATTTTTAGTTAGTTCTACTATCCTTTATTCTAACTATTGTTTTCAAACTTTTACACTGTTTTTAAGACTTTTATCCTAGTCTCTGAGTTTAAACTCACACTTGAAATTAAATTATCTTGCACCATCCCTTTGAAAATATGAGGATTTAAATCCTCCACCTCCCTCTTTGGCCACTGGGGCAAACTCCAATGGGCTACAGCCACTCTAATTTACAAGAGGCATTAGGAAAAAATGATCTTAAATGCAACTAGATGGGAAAAGACTCTCCAACTTGAAGGTTAATACATCATAAATTAACTCTACAAATTCAAAATCATAATAAGTAAATCATTCTAACTCCTACTTATATTGCCCAGATCGTGCATTATACATATATATTGCTCCCTTTCTTTGTAAAGTGTATGGTGTCTCTGCATTATGCTTTGTTCGCATGCTTTTTCTTTTTAAGGATATATATTTCATCATCCCGTCTATATTAAATTTTCCCAACAAAGCAATTTGGCATTCTTGTTTCATGTTTAATGTGACAACTTAAAACCATGGACATTAATATGGACATACCAAAACTTTCTATCATGATTGTGTCATGCTCTCGTTCCAGCTCGCAAGAATAATATTCCAACACCCATGTTCATGACATTTTGTGTTCGATCGTCAGGACACATATTAGGATATGATCCAATAAGATTAGATTAAAATTCCATTGTGTATTTAGTGCACCTTGAATATGATTGAATTTTTTTGTTTTGAAAAAGTTCAGTTCAATAAAATGAAAAGGCAAAGAAAAACGAAAGACCTTTATCTTTACAACCACCACGGCGGCGATCAATCACCGCGGCTGTGGTTGCCACCAATAGTGACGATCACTACCCTTGCGGCGGTTGCCTCTGTTGTAGTGGTCTGTCTGACCGCGATGGAGGAAAGCCGAGATCATTTGAGAAACCTCCTGACAAGACTAGGGAGTCCAGATTGCTTAGCAAGTGCAAGCACCACAAGTTGGTTGCTTGTGGAGTGCATTCACTTGGGCGATCGCTTGAGCAATAGTCACGATGGTCACGGTCTCACATCACCCAGTGTAAAATCTAAGACCGCGAGAGAAGGGTGAAAATTGTTCAAAAAATTCTAAGCATATTATACGGCATTCTAAACCTTTTAATTTTTCCAATTCAATCTTAAAACTTTTGAAAACTTGCTAATTCAATCCTAAAACTTCAAATTGTACCAATTTATTTTTAAACCTTTTGATATAATACCAATTCATTCCTTCCGGATATTGTTGACATGGATGCTTGTCAACCTTTGTGAATATTTTTTGAATTTAGCCGGTACTAACATGGACAACTTTTAAAAAAAAATTAATATTTTTTGAATTTTTGTTTGTTTTTTTTTCCTTTTCTTTCTCTTTCCTTTTTTGACTAGTGGCTAGCCAATGCTCGACACCCGTCAACCCTCGCTAGCCCTCGCCTTTGACCAATCGTCGAGGTTCAGTGATCGATCGGCTTACGTGGCATGGCCGGCATGCACGTCAATAATATTCAGTCAAAATTAGCTAGAATGACTAAATTGACATTAAGTCAAAAGGTTTAGGATTACACCAATGCAATTTGTTTAGGACTTTCTGACAATTTTCCCTATATTTGGAGTACTTCACTTAATTACCTTTGTAGTATTAGGTTTTGGCAGTATTGCACTTCAAGGCCCTGTGAATCTCATTTACCCTCCTCTTGATTAGTTTTGTTCATTATTTGTTACGTCATTTTGTCACATGTTGCTTTCTTATATCCTTTTCTTGGTCTTCTCTCAATTGTGTCTTGTCTACAGGTTTCTTCTACTCTAATGGCCTCTTTTGCACTGTACTTTAAGTAATTTTCCAAATGGAAAGACAGCGATGAAGTCACAATCCTTCTGTTAACTGCATATATACTATTTCAGTCACAATTTTGACTGATCGATCTCAATGTTTTCCTTTTCATTCTCCTGACATAATGAAAACTTTGGAAAATCATCGGGACAATGTCAAACTTGTCTTAGAATTTCTGCACTCAAACCAAGTAGCCTAGTCTGTCACAACTAGATCTGTTAAACATGTGAGTCAAGTCAAATCATAAATGGTTCGACCCAAATTGACTATTTAACCTGTTTATGACCAATTTATCATAATGCAAAATTCTTTACCCGGCCCATTTAATTAAACTAAAGAAACTTATTTCTTATGATTTTTTTTTTAAAAAGTGATATTGCTAAAATACTTTTATGCAACAAAAATCTAGTGGACAATTTTTATTATTTTTTATGAAAAATAAGTCTTTATTTGTATATTTTCCAAGAAGTATTTTTTATGAAAATTACAATATTTTTTGGTTTTTACCTAAAATCTGAAAATAAATTAAAAAATATTTTTCACCATTCGGTATAAAAAAATTTGATTAAATTTTCCTTCATGAGTCCTTTTAATATTTTTAAGTTTTCATTTTTATAAAATCTAATTTATAATTTTTAATTTTCTAAAAAATATACTTTTTAATTATTTCTCTTTTATTTATTTCTCTTTTGTCTTTTCTTTCCATCTTTCTTCTTCAACCTTCCTCATCTCGACCAAAAAAAATATAAAAAATTCCTTATTAGCCAATGGTCGGCATTGTAACAATTGGCCACTGCCCAGGCGAGACTCGAGCTCGCTAACTAGTTGTCGACTTGCACGATGCTAGTGAGCTCGAGTCTCGCCCGGGCACCGGCTAGTCATCACCGTGCTTGCCATCGCCATGTCGGCCATCGGGCCGAGGAGGAAGGTAGAAGAAGAAAGGAAAAAATAAATAAAGAAAAGAAAAAATTAAAAGAAAAGGGAAATATAAAAATAATTATAATTTCAATTTTCATAAAATATATTTTATAAAGTTAAAAAGGAAAAGAAAGAGTGACGGGTTTTAACTTAGAACCCATTTAGACCTATTTATTTTAAGCTTTCAATTTTCAAACCCAATTAAGAAGGCTCTTTGAGATTTAAGTGGCCCATTTATGACCCATTTATATCTTAAATGAGTCATATTACCCATTTATGACCGGTCTAGTCACAACTCTACTAAATCCCTTCGTCGTATTCTCTTTGAGGAAACCCTAGTTGGCCTATTAAGATGACACGATTTTTTTTTTCAAGACTCGGTTTCTTTTTGTTGGGCCTGATTGTTTTTTTTTTCTTAAAGAGCAGAAAGCAACTTTTTGCTTTTCCATAAAATAAGCGAGCCCATGCATAAACATTTGTACATGGCGAAAATTTTAAGCGTTTCGAATTAGAATGGCGTCAAATTACGGTTGGTCATAAAATTGATCTCTGAGTCGCCCATCATCATTCTATCTTTGAAGCGGGAGAGCATGAACAATGAGCAGTAATTGATTTTTGGGACAGGTTTCCACTAGCATGCGCAACGGGAAAGTTAATTCGCTTGATAGCGACGTGCCGCCTACGTCACTCCCTACGTCACTCTCTCTTTCCTTCCTCGGCCACCACCTGAGTGGACGCTAGATTGCCTATGCACGAATCCCCACGGTTCCGACTACAAAAAGGGCAATGGGAGTGGGGTTCTCTCTCTCTCTCTCGGCTCTCTTTCCCTGTCACGTCCGCCCAAGGCATTGACTAGCCGGAAATTTCACGTAGTGCTGCTTGCTTCATTTTAAGAGCGATTCCAAATCGTCTCCTTTCTGTATCTCCCCTTTCGTTCCGTTCCATACGAGGCCTTCGGTGTGGCCTACGTGTGTCCCTCTTGCCTCTTAACCATCATCATTCCTCCACAGTCGTCTTCCATTTCCCCTTCCTCCTGATGATCAATAGATAATTGAGATCATGTTGGATTAATGCCAAAGTAATTGGAGAAATCGATGATTATATTAAGGAAGAATATTGTAGATGAAATTGAGGGAGAGGGGAGAAAAAAAAAGCATACCATGTTGTGACCATCCAATCTTGGTTCCTGGGGTTTCCAAAGATGCATTGGGCATTCATCCACGCCTATAAACCAGATGCATACCGACGTTCCAAGAACAAGGAAACTTGGTGAGTACTTGAGAAAATTTCCCAACAGTAATTGAATGGGCAGACAAACGTTTTTGGACAACCGAAAATTGGTTTCTTCATGCTTGGGTTAATAAGCAAAAGCGGATGAAACTATTATTTTTTCCCATCATAGCGAATCGAAAGTTCCTAACGATAATGGAATGGACAAATTCTCGTATAAGACAGGGCCAAGCGATTAGTAGGGTGGGACGAAGCTGGCGTTAGCCCTGCCCTACCCCCAATTGTATGTTTTAAAAAAAATTGAAGTATGTATTTAACTTAACACAATTCATAATATTCTCAATTTGAAATTAAGATGAAATTATAACATACGGTATTAAGTGAATAATACAAACACGTTCCTATATATAAGTAGAGTTTTTTTGGGGGGTTGATTCAAATATGTATATAAGTAGAGTTAGCTTGTTCAACAGCTATCCTTCGAATGATTGCAAATCTGAATTGGGACAATTATATATTTTTATTGTAAAGTTTTTATAAAAAGAAATCAACAAAAATTTTTTCTCCCCGATGCAGTTCGTGGGTCCCATGGGGCAATGAATTATTTCTTTGCTCACTAGATCCTCTTCTTGTACGGAAAAGTAAGATTCATAACGTGTCCCGAAAGGTCACTCCATGGGTTTGACGCTAAAGTGGCTTTGAAAACCACTTGAGATGAATAACGGGAAATCGATGTGAAATGGGAGAAAGAGAAATTATTGAGTAGGCCAGCCCTGACGACATCCTCATTGGTACAGAGAGATATATTTTTAAAAATCTTATTTTGATGTTTCAACAAAAAGGAAAACGAAAAAAGAAAATATGCACAATCTCATAACGAAATCACGTTGTCGGAAGGAACAAAATACCTCCAGCAATCAGGATTCCCGCTTTGGGATTCCTGCTTTTAAGAAAATTCGAATTGATTATGTTCGATAAGGGAACCGGGTCTTTAAAAAGAAAGGTAATCATATGGAAAAAATATTAATTTAACTGAAAGAAGGGCCCCAAAATGGTCAAGAACTGACAAAGTAGAGGATGCGTGGGTGTTTTTGCGTTTGATAGAAACCCAGTTCGGTTTGGATAAGATTTATATTTGGTCCGGATCGGTTTCTTGCGACGCACCCCATGCATGGAAAGCTGACAACTAATCAAAAATAAAATTCCCATTCCTTTCCTTTTTCGAGTAAGTGGAGACAAATGGTCATAAAGGGACGCAATGCGGCTGCCGGCACGCCGATCCTGCCACGTGTACCTTTCAACCGCCCTTTCCCCCCGCCTTTTATTTTTCCTTTTTTTGGGTCAGAAACTTTTGGCCCTTTTCACACATCAACCGGACGAAAAAGAAGACACGGTCCGAAAACGAAAGGAGGGTCCGAAAGGGATTCTGACTATCGGTCTGTCTAAACTAAGGATCCACCCTGATTCGCCCAGCGCACTGCATCATTTCTGCATTGGTTCAACGCAATTATGGAAAGAAACAAATTGCGAGGCTGAGAGCGACAGCTTTTTGACTGGAAAATATTTCGATCTCTCTCCTCCTCTCTGTCCTCCCCAAGAGATTTGCATCGACTCTTTGATCAGACGAGAGAGAGAATAAAAATGGTCGAGGAGTCTGAATACAGAAGAAGAAGAAGGAGAAGGAGGAAGTCCCTCTTTTTTGTTTACGTTCTTTTTGTTTTGATTATATTTTTGTGGTACGCGACGGTTGGTGAAGTGAGACGGTTGGGATCGTCCCGATTCGCGCAGACTCTGCTGTGGTTTGTTGGTCCGTACAGCGGTCGCTTCCTGCTGTCGTACAGCTGGGCACGACTGGAAATTTGGATTGTTGGGGGCGACGGAAGTTGATCTTCATCTTCGACCGGTTTGGCTTCTTGGGCTTTCTTCATGTGGGCACTTCTTTCGATATGTACAGGAGAGGAAAGGGACGACATAGTATGTATAAAAAAATATGTCTATATATGTACGTGTTAGGCCAAGTGAAGCAAGAGAAAAGGGGTTTTGACCAAAAAAATAAAAATAAAGTAACAGAAAAAGGAAGTAAAAAGGGGATTTTACTTTTCCATCCTTTTCTTTTCGGAGAAAGAATTTGAGGGTTCTTTCAATGGAGAGCACCAGCCGCACTACAAATGACGCCTAGAAGGGCTTCCTTGTTTTTCTCAGTTGTTTTGTTCCCATAACAGAAGCAGAATAAAAATTTGCTTGTCTACGTCGGTTAATTTTTTCTATTCTCCGAAATAGATCGATTAAAATTTAGATTTGTAAAAAATAAGAAGTAAAATTAATTTACCTTTTTGTTCCTGAAATTTTAAAGAGAAACTAAATCATTTTAGAGAAATTTGTTTAGTGTAACCTAATGCTCGTCTTTACACAATCCACATAAGATTTGGGTGAGACCCACGTCCAAACCACATCTTTTGACTTGATTTGAGTCCCCATTTTTCAGAAAAAATTTACAAAAATTCAAAGATTTAGGAAAAAATTCATAAATTATATTTTAAGTAGTTTTGCTAGATTTTAGTGTTATTTTTAATTTAGAATTAGCTTAGCATAAAAAATGTGCAATTTTTTTGAAGAAAATTGAATAAGCTCTTAGGGTTTTACCGTATGTACTTTTTAATGCCATTTTAAATAATAATAATAATAATAGGTCGCAATAGCTTGGCAACTCTACTAAGAGAAGACATTTTATCACTGGTAGAGCATGGCGCAACTGAAATTAACCCTCTTCTTTACTACCATCATTTGCAATCATATTTTAATAGAAAATTAGATGATTCCGAACAAGTCTTTTGCATTACCATTTATTTTGTGATCATAGCAGTCAAATAAGCCTATTCTATGGATTTCCAATGTCATTTGCTTGAAAGTGCGATGAATTTGTGCAAACTAAGTGCACCGACTTCAGGATTGCCTCCATCCTCAATTGTTTTGTCTTTACCTATTCCATTAGGCAACGTTTGCCATTCTCTTTCTTCTATACACCCATTTACTGAGATGCCCAAAGATTTACAATCAACTTTCTCTTCTTCTTTTTTTTATCGAGGAACCACTGGAGCTCACCCCTTCAGGGGAGCACACGACCCTCCAGTGCCCGGTGGCACTGTTGGGCTTTACCGCAAACCGCTATTTAGACATAAACCTCAGGGGAGGCTAGCCTAGGACCCCAACATCAGGACCCCTCTCTTACAACACTTTAACAACGAGAGGATTCGAACTCTTGACCTCGGCAATAAGGGAGAGAACGCACACTAACTGCGCTACCCGTGGTTGGGTGACTTTCTCATATTGTGAGTTACAAATTAGTAGAATTCTCTATTGTTATTTCCAACCATCTATCTTTCACTAACTATTACGTTGGATTTTCTAAAGCCATATAGAATATCTTGATCAGTTATTAAATAGAAAAAAATTAGGAATAGAAATTTTGAAGGTCATATCGGACATTTTTCTATTCTTTTTCTATTCTAAAATATAAATTTTATGCAGTTACTAAACACATTCTACTACTCAGAAACTCATCAAAAGAACAAAATAGAAAAAAACTATTTCTATATAGAAATTATTCCCAAAAATAGAAATATTACCAAATATACTTGAATTTCGCCTTGTTTGCTCTCTATCAAGTCCACGCTTTATTGACATTGCAGTTAGCCGGTGCCGACAACATCCGACTTGGTTGGTGTCTTTGTGGTGAGAAAATATTAAGTAGTTAGTAAGTGTCACGTGAAAGGTTGACATGGTGTGCACTTATTTATTGATAGCCAATTAGATTTTGACACGTAAATATTGACATGGAAATCAAAAAAATTATTATTTTCCTCTTTTCCTCCTCCATGTTCAACCTCTGCTCCGCCTGGGCTAGGCCATCTTCACTGCCCAAACTGAAACATGACACAGGGAGCCTGAGGTACCATCGTGAGCCGCAAAGTTAAGACTTTGACCCCAATAATTCTCTAGCTGACTATTTAATAACTCGCTTTATGCAAGATTGTAGCTGTGTCTCTGCAAACTACATGGCACAACCAGCTGACATTCATGAGAAGATGAGGGCCATTCTCATCGACTGGCCTATTAGACGTACCATTCAACAAGTTTCCCACTGTCAAGTTACCAATTATCTTACATTCCTTTCAATTTAATGACCATGCTTCCTCACAAGTCTTGCATTTGATCAATCTGGAACAGGTGCATGAAAAATTCAATCTCATGCACGAGACCAATCTCACGGTCAATCTCATAGACAGATTCTTGGCTCAGTAATCTGGGGTGAGAAGAAGCTCCAGTTGGTGGGGTCTGTGGCCATGTTATTGGCATGCAAGTATAAAGAAGTCTCTATTCCTGTTGTTGGAGACTTGATTCTCGTGTCAGACAAGGCTTTCACCTGAAAGGAAGTTTTGGAAACGGTGCAATTCTTAAAATCTTGAAAACATTTCATGTTCGACCGTAACTGAAATTCTCTTTCTTTTCTTATTAGGGAAATGATTTTAGAAAATTGACTGGATGGGCCGGCTTTTTTCCAGGAAATTTTGATGCTCAACTCGTTGCTGTTCAGAAAGTCACTACCTACTCCGGATGTTTTCATTTGACAGTTTCTCGAGGCTGCTGTGTCTGATAAAAAGGTTAGCAAGTGAACATCTCTCACAATATCAAAAAAAGAGAACGGTGCAATAGATTCACACGTCGGGAGAAAGATTGAACATGTAGAAGTCCCTCTTAAGTGTGTTTTGAAAACCGTTGTCAAAGCCTTCATTAAATCAACTCTTGTGGACTCAGTCAATAATGATTTGTGCACATTTATTCTAATGAACATGTAGAAATCGATGAACCTAGTCCTGACGGAACCATCTTAAATGAATAGCTTGAGTTGCTATCCTTCTTCTCGCTTGATCTCTCATTGGTGGAGAATGAGATGCTCAAGTTCCTCTTCTAGCCACCGCTGTGAACTTGGTGACTTAGTGCACGGTCTTATGGTTTTAAATAATGGGACTAAGACCTGTGAGTAGCACAACTGCTCAGTGGTTTTTTCAATTCATTTCTCAGTGATTTCCCTTCTTTTTGGCCTTTTTCTTTAAACCAAGGTCTTGAGGCAACTATCTTGACCCATCTAGATGTGACATATTTTTTTCCCCTTAACGCAGAGAATGTGCAAGAATGACGGTGCGTTTCCATCAAACAGCACCAACCGGCAAGCGCACAAGAGTACATAGACAGTACTGCGCATCGAAATTTGGTTACCCATCAAAATGTGAAACTGCTAACTTTCTGCTAGGAGAGATGAAGAATCCGTAGCAGGAGCCCCAGTTTACAGCTTCTACTGCCCTTCTACACACTAACCTTTTTATTAATGAGAAAAATTGGGTGAAAAATAAATTTTAGCAACTTGGGTTGCTCTTAGGAATTGGTTAGAAAGATTCTAGTGTTAACCCTAACCACCAGGTGTAAGTTTCCTACAGCCAATTTTGCTTCAAATATTTAATCAATGTATTTGGTTGATTGAAGACTAGACTACTGCTTTTTCCTTTCCAATTGTAATTCTTGTCTTTTGTTGTGACAATAAATTGATAGATACTGATTTAAATGATCTTTTTCCATAACAAGGATCTCTCTCTCTCGATCGGGCTCATATTCCGATAAGTCTAAATTCCGAACTTATCGATGTCAGTATTTGCTTTCTTATTCTCCTGATGATTTGAAATCTTTTGGAAAATCATCCGGACAGTCTAAAACTTGTTTTAGAATTTCTGTCCCCAAACCAAGTTGCCCAGTCTGCCACAGCTCTGATGAATCCCCCCATCACATTCTCTTTACCGAAACTCTAGTTGGCCTCTTCAACCTGACCCTTTTCTCTAGCCGGGCATAGAAAGGATTTGTCTCCTCCACATCCTTGACCCTGTCTCTTGCTCTACATCATCTGACCACCTCAACCGAGGAAGCTCAAGCTCTTGCTCTACGACTTCCGGTTCATCTTGCCTTAGACTCAGGAGCCACCGATGTATCTTTTTCAGGGGAGACCGTCCCCACATATTGTCCCATTGACCTGTTGCTTATTATCTCAAGAGATCGAAATGTCAGAGCCCACGAACTTGCCAAGTGGGCCGCTTCTTCTACCCTCTTATGGGTTTATCAGATGGAATTTCTCTGATCTGCTTCCCACAAAGTTTCCATCCCTATTCCGACATTAACCAGCAATAATTGCCGAGCGACATGGACTGCCAACGACAGCATTGATGATCGACATTCTCCTAAAAACGATGTACAAATTTCTTTTTGCATTCAGTTGTTTTCTAGCCTCTATACTCTTCCTACTGTTCCATGTTCCTTCCAAGCAACGACGACCCTCTTGTCACTAGTTGATGAAAATGAACAATCACACCCATTATATGGACAAAATGCCTTATGACTCATCATTTGTTTTTTGCAATTTGTATCATTCGATTCTGTTTTGTCGCCTATTGAATCATCAAATGATTAAATACGTGTAAACCTAAAGTAAGTGTGACCTTGGAAGTACATACGCGTGTATTTATGTTGGGAACTCCTCTGAACACCAGATTATGGTTGAGCTTGGGATTATCAAACCCAAATTGACTACTGAAGAATTAAACTAATTCGACCGAAAATAATTGGTATGAACCCGAGAGACATCCCTGTGTTTCGGTTATGTGTACATTCATTCCGACAGACGCTCTAAGGAGATGGGATTTTGACTGTCGATCCAATGGTTTAATGAAGCAGCAAGAGGTGATCAAAGTCGGATGATGTTCCAAGGGAGCAACTAGAGACCACACAGACGCGGGCCTACAGGAGCAACTGGTGCTTGAGTTCGTGCGAAGACATCGAACGTTGTCAAAGGTCAATGTGGGAAAAGCACGTGGGCCTAAGACAGAGTTGCTTGTGGTCGCAGACAAAGGGCGGTGACCAACGTTTTCATTCGTTCAAGTCGTCGCCCCTGTTTGGGCTCCCAAATTGCAAGTGTTGTTGACAATTAGACTTCGCTTTGCTAGACGGAATCTATCAGGACACTTATCTCTTCTTTATTATTATTTTTTCCTTTTCCTTCGATAACGATAAGCCTGTCGGGCTAACTAGTCCATCCAAAGCCATTCGGGCCAGTCCGCGGTGGCTAGAGTTAGCTGCCTTTCTGATGATGTCCGCGGTTTGTGGCCATGGTGGGTCGAGAGCGGGGAGAGAAGATTAGGCAGTCTAGGGTTGGTGGCGATTTCAAACATTGTGGTTTCGCGCATTGTACCATTAGGAACGGCAATTCGGTCTCTAATCATGGTAGGTGATTTTAGAAGATCGCTGGTTAGGAAGGAACGAGGAAGAGACGAAGGAGCAGTGCCGCTGTTACATGAGTTAACCCCCATTTCCAGGGGCTGGTTCCACGAAACTTTGTTTTCCACTAAAGAAGAAGATAAGTCCAATGTCATAATGGAGTTCAGACCGCCTTTCATGGAAAAACGTGGCTCGAAAGTGAAGTTTGTGGAGATTCTTCGCGCGAATGTGAGATCCCAACCCATCCTGATCGTTTCCGATTGGAATCGGATTGGAAAAGTCAAACCATCGCCATCCCTGCAAGGTAACGCCGTTAATTCAGTCACTTCGATCCATGCTTGTCCGCTTCGAGACTAAAGGATGGAGGTCTAGATATTTCTTACGACGGAAGTATCATGTTCTAGAGGTAACTCGCCACATAGTAAAAATACATTAGAATAACTTTGATATAAAGGATAATGATACAAACGGTCCTTGAATTCTTAATTTATTTAATATAGTCCCTGAATTTTAGTACAAAGTTCAATATAGTTTCTGAATTTTTAATTTGTTCAATTGTGTAAAAATGTTCAATGTAGTCCCTGGTCTTGAATTAATGGAAATGGACTATATTAAACATTTTCATATAATTCACGGACTAAATTGAACATATACCAAAAGTTCAAGGACTGCATTGAATAAAACAAAAGTTCATGAATCACATTACACATTGAATTAAAGTTTATGGATCACTTTAAATAAATTAAAACTTCATAGAGCAAAAAGCACATTAAATCAAAGTTCAAGGACTCTTTGTGTCATTTTCCCTTGACGTAAATGTTGTATGGTAAAAAGTACACTTTGTAAAGAATTTTTGATAATTTTTTTATAAAAAAACTCAAACTATTTGTTGGTGGAACTCAACTACCATCAATGAGTCAAATTGGTCGCTGGCCAACTCTGCTTGAGGCCAACGAACCTCAGGATGTGAGGGACGATGGCTTATCAATGGCATGCCAACCACACGATGATGGCAAGTAGGCTGCTTGTCCATTGCTCGTTAGTGGTTAAGACAAAGTTAGAGTTTTCAAAGACATTTTTGAAATTATGAAGTTGAGCTAAGACAAAGTTAGAAGAGACGAAATAGTCTATTTGCTTGCATTTCGGAAATGCAACAATCCAAAATTTTTCGGATCTTTCTTGGGCTAAAAGGTTTTAGAGAGTTGTGAAGATGCAATTGCATCTCTTTAGAATAATCAAAAAAATTGTTTAGTAGCATTTGCATTTGACAAAGTGATTTTGGGGCCTCAAAGGGCTTTGCAAATGCTTAACCCAATGTATTCTTAATTCTCAAACTTCCATGCACCGCTCTACAATGATCGACCGAGTACACATCGATTGAACCCCTCTAAAAGGAGGCATTATAAACTGCAAAATGAAATCGACAAAATTATTATTTTTTTATTGTCCAACATGACCAATTTTTTATTTTTTGGGGCCACCCTATACTTAAGCAACAAATAATGAACTAAGAAGAATTAGAAAAATAGCAAGTTTTCCAACTCTTAGTTCCCTGAAAATGTGCCGTTTGATTACCCTAAACTATGAATATTCTTTTCGTTGACTGCAGCAAGCAATGGATTCCATTAGATTCCAATCATCTTTGGCACGTGAATTCAATGGATAATTTGAATATTTCTACTGAATTGGCTCGACTAATTTTACCGTTCTTTTCGCGAGCATCAATCGGATAAGACTCTATCCATAATGCGACATTGCCGTGCCACCAAGATTATACATTGAATGGGAGAACCCTTTTATTTCGAACATAAAATCTATCGCATTCAAGAATAAGATTTTAATTATCTTCTAGGCTAGTAATGTGAACTGAGCCATTGATTGGAGCAAAGGACACGTTATCCTTCTCCGTTTTTGTCATTCCATAGGACTTTTCCATGGATTTGGCAAATGAAACTCCATTTGGTAAGCTGTAGAGTAATTGCACACAATTAATCTGTGATTAGAATCCATTACATTACATTGACCGACTTAATTACACCTACATAGATTGAGTACATATAATACATAACCAATTCTAGACAAAGGGAAGGCGTGCAAGCACAACAAATTGGAATATCATAATTGATCGTATCCGACGTAAGAAATTATGGAAATTACCCAAGTGGTCTTGAACCTATTGTACGAATAAGGATTCAAGTCTATACTTTTCGATTTTGCCAATTTCGATGGCCGGCGATGATTAAGCCATCATTCTAGCGATTTTCAGCGAGAATTGACCAAAATAATTATATTGAAATTTTGCACAAAGGTTTATGATTAAATTGATAAAATTTTAAAAACCTTAAAATTAACTTGACATTTGCACAATATATTTGGGACTCTTTGGGTAATTTTCTTGTACGAAATCTATTTCTTAACTTCTTAAAACTATCTCATTAGTAAAACTTTTAATGAATATGAAACGAGGTCAAACCATGCAATGCGATGAGATCACCACCACGGTATCCCTTAATTTACATGGTCCTTAATTAGCATGAATCAGGAAGGGCGCTCGAGCCCATCTCTGAACGAGTCAAGTTTTACATCCATTTCAACCGAGCTGGACAGGTGGACAAGTGGGATTAGTCATCACTACAAGGCTTGTTTCTTCTTCTTCCCCCAAAAAAAGAGCAGAACAGAGTACGCATTTCTCCGTGATTCTGTGAATCTTTCTCTCGAGAAAATCTCTCTCTCTCTCTCTGTCTCTCTGTCTCTCTGCGCACTGGAGTTTAGCTGAGGCTCGTGTTGCTTCCCCAGTGCGAATCGTTCGCCGCATCGCCGGCGCCGCCCGCAGCAGTAGGAGGAAGCCGCCATGGGAACGCGAGGTCCCCCCTATGAGAAGTACGGCGACCGTCTCTCCGTGAGTCCTCTCTCTCTCTCTCTCTCTCTCTCTCTCTCTGTAATACGTTGGTGAATGCTTTCTCTGTGTCTGAGTGTTGAAGAAGGGACGAAACGAGTGCGTGGTTCTTCTTCCGTCCACGTCCTCCTCGGCAAATTATTGTATTTAGAAAAACATTTTATTAATATTTTTATTTTTCACAAAATAGGCACGCCCTCAATTGAGCTCTCTTAACTCATTGAAAAGGCGAAAGGTAAATCATAGGAAAAAGAAGCCTCTAGGAATAGGATCATCAGCTTGTCACAACTTTACAAGGCACTATGATATCAATATAAATCTAAAACTCTCATGGCCTATAGAATAGCCATGGGGCATGACTCTTGCATCATTGGCACTATGTGCTCTTCATATATTGTTGATACCGTCATGGTTAGGTTAGTCGAACAAATTGTTTCATCGCCGCGAGGTTCCGATGGTAGACATGATTTGAAAAAAGGACGGCATTATACGATGTTGATACAATTGGCATAACATTTTAATCAATCATTCAAATTTTATAATTTTTCAAAAAGATGTTCACCATAAATATTATAACTTATAATATTGCGTCAATTAAAATAAATGGTTTTTTCAGTAATTGGTCGATTGAAAAACCATGACATCAAAACTGAGAGAGGTGCCCTCTTCCACGTGATTTACTTGTCGTCATAATTCGAACGACCTTACACATCCGGTTGACGATTTTTCTTTACTTTCCTTTTTTTGTTTCCTTTTCTTTTAATTCGATCGTTTTCTTCATCGCACGTTAACCGATGCGGTCCATCATCAGATTTACGATTTGTTTAATTAGCTTTGTAACGGTAAAGATGGAGGGCCCTTGATTTTCGGAAAATTGTTCGAATTCAACGAGTCATTTGAAAAGAGAACGTCATTTTTTAAAAATCGGCTCTTGCGTTTTTGCTCGGACGTCATAGTCGTGACCACGACTGACGATTATTTTGCACCTCGTCTGCATGTCATCTATCCTTTTAAAAGAAAAAACCATATGTATTGTCAGCAACATCGAAAAAAGTCGTCTAAAAATTTATAAATTTATCGTACGGCGGTCGATTCAGCACTTAACTTTTTAATTTTATGAATTTGGTCAAATTTTTTTGGCAATTTGTCAATGTAATTCTTTCACACGGTGATTTTACTAAAAATTGTTGACATGGCGATCTCATCAACGCCTATGGTGTCTTGCGCATAAGACAATTAATATTCATGTTAGTTATTTCCAATTAAAATCAGCTAGAAAGATTTTATTGCCAAATTATAATAAAACTTATGACTAAATTGATTACATTAAAAGTTTAGAACCCAACAATTGCTATACAATAGATTTAGGATTTTTTGGACAATTTATCCGGCTAAGATCATGTGAACCATCCCATTGTTAGAAAATCCAATCAAGAAACTCAAAATCAAAGGTAGAGAGAGATTATACGTATATGAAAAGAATATAACCCCTTAATCAAGGGACGGTGAAAAATGAGTTAGGATTGGCAGATAAAATCTTACTAGTAAGGGTGCACGCACACACGAAAGAGTGCGAAAGGGTCTGATACTATACGAGAAAATTCGGCCCAAAACCTTAAGGTTATAGGTTAAGTGAAATCGCATGTATATTAAAAACATATAAACTCCATTGTACGGGGAAATGAGATATTTTGATATACATGATGTCAAATTTAGCGTTCAGCTAAATGCTACAATTGGCGGGCTCGTTGCAAATAGCCAATTGTTGCTATGGGAGAAAAATGCTGCTATGTTCTTTTTAGTAATTCCAGTTTTTAATGCCAATAAGACGAGCAATGTTTTTCATCCTGGGCAAGGTCTAAAGTTAAATCAAATGCTTCATGGTCAATCACACAGATTGAGGAGAAACTAGCGAGGCAGAAGGAAATCAACGACTGGCTTCCCATCACCTCTGTGAGGAAAGCGAAATGGTGGTACTCGGTCGTTCACAATATCACGGCCATGGTTGGGGCTGGCATCCTCAGCTTCCCCTACGCAATGTCAGAGCTTGGATGGTATGCTAAACTTCCTAAGCAAGAAATCATTTCAGTCACAATGTGGAAGAAGATGGTCTTGAATCAATCTTGTCCGTAGTTATATATCTCCTCTAGCCAGTTGAGCTGTCCTGAATATACTATCTTTTCCTTTCCCTGTGCCTAATTTTAGGGCAACTAGCGTTTTGTGTAAATTTGATGACTGAATTCGCCTACAAATTGTCGAATCAATCCCAAGTTGCATCAATTTGCAGATTGAACTAATGAATCGTCCTTTCTTATGCAACTTGGCTACTTCATGTGTTTCTTTGATGTTTTCTAGGGGTCCTGGTGTAGCTGCGCTAGTCCTGTCGTGGATCATCACCCTGTACACGTTGTGGCAAATGGTCCAGATGCATGAGATGATCCCTGGGAGGAGGTTCGATCGGTACCATGAGCTCGGGCAGTATGCGTTCGGTGAGAAGCTCGGACTCTATATCGTAGTTCCTCAGCAGCTGGTCGTTGAGGTCGGTGTTAACATCGTCTACACGGTCACCGGAGGGAAGTCGCTGAAGAAGTTCCACGACACCATGTGCTCGAGCTGCAAGAAACTGAAGACCACCTACTTCATCATGATCTTTGCTTCTGTCCACTTTGTCCTCTCCCATCTACCCAACTATAACTCCATCTCCGGCGTCTCCCTCGCTGCAGCCGTTATGTCTGTGAGGTAGTATTCTTCTGTTCTAGATTCTGGGAACTCGCCTCCTCATAATCGGTACAATTTAAGTCGAACTCTATCCATGATTCAAGATGACATTTCATATCTTCCTTCATTTTTTTCAGTTACTCAACCATAGCTTGGGGGGCCTCCATAGACAAGGGCGTTCAGCCAGACGTGCAGTACAGTTATAAGTCATCGTCCACAGCTGGGAAGGTCCTCAACTTCTTCAGCGCCTTGGGCGATGTGGCTTTCGCCTATGCAGGACACAATGTAGTTCTGGAGATTCAGGCGACTATCCCCTCCACTCCTGAGAAGCCATCCAAGGGCCCGATGTGGAGAGGAGTCATTGTCGCCTACATTATCGTGGCTTTCTGCTACTTCCCAGTTGCTCTAATAGGTTACTGGATGTTTGGGAACTCGGTCGATGAAGACATCCTCATCACCCTGAATAAACCAAAGTGGCTCATTGCAATGGCAAACATGTTTGTCGTCATCCATTTCATTGGAGGTTACCAGGTAATGTACAGAGCTCCTCCTAGTGTCTTTCAATATTCTTTGTGGCCCGTGAATTTAACTGATCTTCGTGGTTTGATGCAGATTTACGCGATGCCAGTGTTCGACATGATAGAGACTGTATTAGTGAAAAAATTGCACTTCAAGCCAAGTGGAATGCTTCGTTTCGTGGCTCGCACTGCCTACGTGGGTAAGTATGATTACCCGTTCTCTCGTTGCTTGCTTGTATATTTTGGTCTGGTTCGTGATGTTCGTAAGTTCGGTCCCTGCTTTTCCTGGCTTTCCTTTTTGTCAATGTTATTGATGTCCCATTGTCATGGCAGCATTCACAATGTTCGTCGCCATCACTATCCCATTCTTTGGCGGCCTTCTTTCATTTTTTGGAGGATTCGCTTTTGCCCCGACGACATACTTTGTAAGCAACCTACTACTAATATAATGATGTGGGACTTGCCATTGTGTAAAAGTTGATTTATCGAAATGCTTGGATGAACTTTCTGGTTCGAATAAAATCCTAATGCATCTTCTCCTTTATCCTGTTTTTTCAGCTTCCTTGCATAATGTGGCTCGCAATCTACAAGCCGAAGAAGTTTAGCTTATCCTGGTTGGCAAACTGGGTATGTTAAACTCGTTCTCCTTCTTTGGTAACTCATGCTTGATCAAGCCTCGTGTTCGTTATTCAGTTCATCTGATATGGGCTTTGCTTATTCCAGGTATGCATCATACTCGGGGTTTTGTTGATGATCTTAGCACCCATTGGAGGACTCCGGCAAATCATCCTCCATGCCAAGGATTACGATTTCTATTCTTAGACTCGCATGGAAGTGAATCTGGTTTGTCAGCGATGCAAATTGATTCAAATTACGAGTGCTTATCCAGACGGATCATAACTCACGGTGGGCAAGACTAAAATATTTAAGCAGGAACACGTCGGCAATCGTTGATCGAGTCTTGTAGGTTTGTCTGTGATGGGTAATTTGTGACCTGGGAACTAAGGAAAGAGAACACACTCAAACCCAACTCCTCTATGCTTTTTTTCTTCCTTTCTTGTGTGCATATATCTTTCTCTTGCTGTGTATTTGTTCTTGAACAATTGTGGCTTTAATTATCTTTCGTTCAGTTCGACGAGTCCATACGATGACCAAAATCAGCACTTCTGCTGCGAAGTGACACAGTCGACACACTTTGTAAGACTAATGCTTTCTTGAAGAATTGAGGGCAACATGAAGGGTCGCATAGTTGATCTAACTTAAACGTGGCCGGAGTTTCCGAATCAACCTTGTGGATAAGCTTGGTATGACTCGTATGATCACCTCTGGTGAAGAATTTAGTGGTTGCATACATAATGACGCATTATCCGGTAAACTGAAAATAAACCTTGGCAATTTAGCGAAATGAATTGACTCCATAGGTCGATTATCAGTAGGAAGGAAAAACTCGGCACTTACATAAACGAAATCAATAGAGAATGCAACGAGATGGCTAACCCAGATAGAACAGAACTTGTAAAGAAAGAAAATCAAGGACTGCGCGGCTAAGTGCAGCGGTTCAGTTTCCTAAATGCACACGGAAACTAAGCAGTGCTGCAGTTCTCAAGCGTGACCAATTGTCACTGGAGGGTAAGGGCGTCAAGCGTGTTCTCAACCGATGATATCTCTTTCCCAAACCTTCCCTCAGCAGAAATAGGTTATGGATAGCACATGGGCTAATAGGGTGTGAGTGGTACCATGTCATCGTGTTTTTATATCTCGACTAAAAGTCAATTCCACGGTCTATTGAGAGAGAGAGAGAGAGAGAGAGAGAGAGAGAGATTTCCTTTCCCTTTTGGTCAAAAGAGGCTGTTCGGTCGATCGGTCTAGTTTGGGGTGGTTCTGAACCGTGCGGATTGGTGCATTTTGTTGTCTGGTGTCTACTGATGCCGTCGGCAAATTACGGAAAGAGGAAGTGACGCAGGCTGCGTGTGCCGCTTTGATACGAATTGACCCCTCCTTATCAATCTCATTCTTAATATAGAGACGTTCTACATGGAATCGAAACTTGTCTAAAAAATTAATTGACTTTTTTTATTCATGCTTCTCCACTTCAAAAATTTAAGGACAAAGGTCATAAAAAATCTTAAATTATACCTATTATGATATATTTATCATAAACTTTTATGATGACATCAAAAATCATAAACTTGCATACTATGAAACACATTTACCCTCCATCAAATTTTTACTAATCAGAACCATTAACGGAAAGTAAATGTGTCATAATGAATATAGTTTGGAATTTTTGATGGCTAAAAAAATTCAAGTAAATATATCATGGTGAGCATTATGAATTTTTTTGTGTGGTTTTTTCCCAAAATTTAAATTTTGCAACCAACGTATTTGACTCTCTTCTAACTCAAAACGCTTAAAATTTTTATAATATATAAATGTCTATATAAATTTCACTATATATATATTACAGTCAAGCATGTGAGACACAATATTAATTCTATTTATCAATTACACAAGTCTAAGTGTATATTGGAATAGGTTTTGGCTCAAGCTATGCTGGATTTTTATACTTGCTTTCATCAAATCTTTGGAGAGTGTTAGAAGATATGCGAGATCCGAGATCACGATTGCAATAAATCAAGATCTTCTCAATATTGGATCTGATTTATTTATGATTTGTTTCATTTCTTGTACATCTCTTGTATTATAAATTTGCATCAATTGTACATTGAATGATACGAGAATACAAAACATTCTTTCTCCATATACTATCTTCTTCTTCTTACGTTCCTCGTTTCCTTTCATGGTATCGAGCATCGATCTCGCTCTTAATTGCTTCCGCCGGGATTGCTTCGTTGGCCGGAGGTTCTAACACCTCGCAAACGGAACAAACACTCCCGGCAAAGGAATCAATTTTCATTAAAGAAGAGAAGACAAAAGTTTTTACCTATAATGGAGCATGCCATTACATCGGAGGCCCAAGATCAACATTCGTTGACTCAAATCCTCGGTGACTAGCAAGAAACCAGGCTCGGACTATTTTGGGGCAGCCCATCACGAAGCCACCCATTGTGGGCCAACAGCCCATTGCGGCCAGCCCATGGGGGCCATCCTTACCAGTGGTACCTTTTCCTACTTTATTTTGGGCCAAGCCCAAATCCATCCTTGGCACGGGAATGTGGGCTACAGAAGATTCGCTTTATGAAAGCCCACCAACCAATAATGGGGCAAGCTTCACCCATGGGCCCGGAATTTCACGACGGGCGGGCAGAAATTCCGATCGCGGATGCGAGGGCGGTCAAACGGGTCGGGAGGACCGGACGGGTTTTCCAAGCGGATCCGTAAACCGGTACGGGTGTAAATCCACTACCCGACTTTTTCAACCCGCTACTTGCCGTATTCCATCGCGGCCATCACGAACGACCCGGAACCCGCGACGCCTTGTACGTCTCCGCCACGGCGGATGGACCGGAGTTGCGGCTTATCGGCCACCCTCTCACGGGACCCGAAGGATACTCGACACAGGCACAAGAATTCCGATGGGCTCTCATTACCAAGGACAAGGACGGGTTCATCGACGGTTGTCGCCGTTCCGACCGAACGAAAAAAATGGCTCAACGGTGGAGAAAATGCAACAGTTGGTAAGAACATGGATAGGAAATTGCATAAACCCAGAGATTGCAGCCGACTTTCCACCCACAGAAGACTCGAAAATTATGTGGGACAACATAAAAAAATGTATGGAAGACTAGATCGAGCAAAAAAAAATTTGCTCACACAAGCACTTTTTGGATTAAAACAAGGAAGCTTGAGTATTACGGCATGCTTCAACAAATTATCCACACTCTAGAATGAATTAGAAGTAGTAGAGGAAAAACTCGACGGATCCGAGGCGGCTTTGCACAAGAAAGGGGCCATCAAAGACGAGAAAAAACGACCCGACTCCTCCTTATATTGAACGATTCGTACCTAACATTTTAGATTGCGGATCACGGCGATAGACCCGGTACCACCGCTCGGTCGCATTTTCAATTGGCCGTCCAAGAGGAGAGTCAACGACTCATTTCACTTGGAGAATGCGAAAGGAGGAGAGAGCATCGCGCTCGCGGCTCGCGGCGAACGGAGGGAGTCAAACCCGGATCGGGAGAAGGAGCGGCGATCGAAGGGTTAGGGTTAGGAGGATCGCGGCTTTTTAAAGGTTCGAACGGACGGCCCCGGATCGAACGCTGCGATCGGACGGCTAGGGCATCCGATCGGGCGCTCGAATCCGACGGTGGAAATGCTTTCGGATTTAAAGCATCCAACGGTGGGCAATTTTGGTGGATCAAAAATTATGGGCAATTTTCAAAGGGAAAAGGAAAATTATTTTGCGATTATTGCAAGCGGCCCCACCACACAATTGAAAATTGCTGGAAATTACATGGCAAACCCGGAGAAAAAGAAAAAAGGGGGAAGGAAATTTCTGCTGCGGCATATCAAGTAATTGGCTCAAATTTAAATCAGCCTATTACAAATGGGCAGTATCAGCAAATTATGCAGGCATTGCAAAAATTGGACATTTCCAACAAAGGAAGCAGTTTCTCTGGTATTTCTCACTTTGCGATAAATTCAATTTCAGAAATGCTTGGATAATTGATTCGGGGGCTAGTGATCATATTATCTGCGATGAGAATTTATTTTCTAATATTCATAAAAAATTGGATATTCCTATTTCTGTTTTTAGTTGCCAAATGGGAATATTACTCATGTCACCATAACGAGAGACAACAGTTAATCTCAGTTCAAATTATCCTAGAAAATGTCCTTTATGTCCCAAATTTCAGTTCAACCTTATTTAAAATGTCTAGAGCACATAAAAGAAAATTCCTGCCAAGTATTATTCAATGCGATACACATTTCTTTCAGGCCCTTTCGATTGGCAAGCGTGTGGGCTTGGGTAATCTCTACGAAGGATTATTTTTTGGAACAGCCATCCAAGAAATTTAGATTTACCTTGCAATTCCTTGAATAAACAATCATTGTGTAATCGACTACCAAGGATAAAGATTTTCTTTTGCATTCAAGAATGGGTCATAGTTCTCATTTTCCTTTCCATCATTGTCCTATATGCCCTTTGGCAAACAATCACGTGCACCATTTCCTTTAGCAATAGTCATGCCAATAGCATCATTTCCTTAATTCATACCGATGTTTGGGGTCCCTATCATATACCACACCATGATGGTTCTCGTTTTTCTTTCTTACTATCGTGGATGATTATTCTAGAGCCACATGGATTTTCCTTGTGCAATCTAAAATCAAGTCTTCCAAATTTGAGGACCTTTATTTCCTTATCGAAGAATCAATTTGGGAATCTATTCAGCGCATTCGGACAGATAATGGGAAGGAATTTTTAATCATGATTGCGCTTCTCTTTTCTCATCACATGGCATCTTGCATGAAAGTTTCATGTGTATATACCCCACAACAAAATGGGGTAGTTGAGAGAAAACACAGGCATCTATTAGAAGTTGCACGTGCATTGAAGTTTCAAGCATCCATACCGGAAGATTTTGGGGGGGATTATTAACAGCGGCAGCATAGTTTGATAAATCGAATGCAGACAAAAATTCTCAGCGGGACGAAGTCCTTTTGAGGTGCTTTTTGGGAAGAAACCTAACTCGACCATTTAAGGATTTTTGGATGCTTATGCTATGCTACCACAGTGGGACCTAGGGACAAGATGGGTCCCCATGCCAGGCGTTGTATATTTATGGGATACCGAGTTTACAAAGGGATACCGTGTATTCGATCCATCCACAAAGGAATTCTTCGTTAACGAGGACATAACATTTCACGAAGACATTTTCCTTTTGAAAAGGAATATTTTTAGAGGAAAGGAAAGTGCCAAGCAACAAGTTACACCCCTAAATGAGGATGAAAGGCCTGAATATTTTTGATTAAATCTCCTGGAAATTCAAGCAACCATTTAACATCCAATGAAGAGATATTCCCTCTCCAATGATGATGGAAACAATACCTAGAATATATCCAATGAAAGAAGTCCATAGCCCTGCATCAGAAGATATTATGGATTCTTCACAATCATCATCACGGAGCCACCACGTACGCTCCGGGCGAATCACTGCCCACCAACGTGGGACTGGGGACTATGTTTGTGCTGCCAAAGATCTACCGGGTATTCCATACCCCATATCGTCTTATGTTTCCTTTAACCAATTATCTCCGGAACATAGACACTATATTTGTTCAATATCGAAGAACGAGAACCCTCTAGTTACGATGAAGCACACCGACCCACGATGGCGGCCCCATGGAAGCGAGTTGCAAGTCCCTAATGGAGAATCAAACATGGGAACTTGTAACCTTGCCTCCTCAACGAAACCAATTGGGTGTAAGTGGGTGTATAAGATCAAGTATAGGGCAGATGGAACAATTGAACGGTACAAAAAGCAACGCCTTGTGGCTAAAGGATTTACAGGAGAGAAGGTTTCGATTATCATGAAACCTTCTCCCACTGTGGCCAAAGACGTTACGGTCCGCCCTTTTCTATCGGTTGCAGCTTTCCAAGATTGGAAATTATATCAAATGGATGTTCACAATGCTTTCCTCCATGGGGATTTAGATGAGGAAATTTACCTGGAACTTCCACGGGGTTTTACGGAGACGGGGGAGGATAGAGTATGTCGGCTCCGCAAATCCCTTTATGGGCTCAAAACGGTGGCTTCTAGGCAGTGGTATGCCAAATTCGCTAACTCCCTCATAGCTGCAGGATTCAGATAGTCCAAATATGATTATGCCCTTTTCATATGGACCAAAGGTATGTCATCTATCTACTTGATGATATATGTTGATGATATACTGATTATGGGAAATGATGAAAATGCCATAAAAGGGGCTCAAAGAATATTTGCACTCCACCTTCCATATGAAGGATCAGGATCTCAAAATATTTCCCTGAATCGAAATTGCCCGATCCAAGCAAGGGATTTCTCTCGGCCGGGCGGAAATTTGTGTTGGAGATTATATTCTTGACTTATCGGGATGCAAACCGGCTGTTATTCTAGAGCAAAACACAAACTCACTACGGCAGATTATGATGAAATGGTATCTCAAGATGAAGATCTCACACTTGAAGATCCATCAAAATATCAAAGGCTCGTTGAAAGCTCATATATTTGACTATGACGAGACCGGATATATGTTATGCGGTTCAAACACTCAACCGGTTATGCATAAGCCCAAGGAATCACATATGAATGCTGCTCTGAAGGTCGTGAAGTATAAAGAAATGTCCGGGACTTGGATTACTCCTCTCTAGAGAGGTGTAATATGGAAATGACGGCCTATTGTGGCGCGGATTATGCAACGTGTCCTATGAGCAGAAGATCATCACGAGGTTTTCTGTATTAAATTTGGGAATCTTTACTCTCTTGGAAGACAATGAAACAACCAACGGTGTCTCTACCTTGACGAGGCAGAATATCGAGCCATGGCGAAGACCACTTGTGAGATAGTATGGTTCGAGGATTGCCCGAGGATCTTGGTGAAGATTAAGGGACCAACAAATTGTTTTGTGATAATGATGCAGCACTCAAACTTGCATCCAACCCTATAGTACATGAAAGAACAAAGCACATAGAGGTGGATTGCCATTTCACTCAGAAAAAAATCAGAAGAATAATTAAGACAAGAGTGGGACTACGAAACGACTGCCCGGATGTGTTCACCAAACCTCTTTGCCAAAGACAACACGCATATCTTGAGCAAGCTGGACGTCTTGGACATCTACAAGCCACCAGCTTGAGGGGAGTGTTAAGAAGATATGCGAGATCCGATCACGATTGCAATAAATCAAGATCTTCTCAATATTGGATCTGGTTTATTTATGATTTGTTTCCTTTCTTGTACATCTCTTGTATTATAAATTTGCATCAATTGTACATTGAATGATACAGAATACAAAAACATTCTTTCTCCATATACTATCTTCTTCTTCTGCTTCTGTTCCTCGTTTCCTTTCAGAGAGTCTTCGTGCTTTGCTATCGTATTCATAACGCATGAGAATCAAAGCAAAACAAATCCGGACCAAAAATAATCTATGTTAGGACAAACAAGTTGTGTCCAACATATTTTGATCTTATAGTCAATGTACGCTCGAACGGTAACGCCGAGCATCAAATTAATTAATCATGCAAAAGCCAAGTCTATGAGAAAACGTGAAGAAGATATAAGGCGTGACAACAAATTGAACCGTTCCACGGAGGCCAAAATCCCACTATTCAAAAATGCGACCCCACCACCACTAACCAGAGGTGGTATATCTATAATTGAAGTCAAATCATCTATCAACTTACGTAAAAATTTGATCAAGACCGCTAGCCGAACGGAAAGATCAATAAGTCAACTTTGTTCATCTTGCATTCGTAATTAAAGTTAAAGTTAGAACTCTAATTATCACGGCGTTAATTAAAGTGATTTAAAACTATATTTAAAATTATTTCCCTGAAGACCAACACTTAAAATCACCAAAATGAAAATTTCCATGTCATCTCAGTTCCTAATGTATACTTAATTTGGATCGTGGTAAAAGATCATACATATATGGAAAACCTACTATAAATACATACATATGTTTATGAAATTTTAGGATATTTGTTATCAATTGTGGTGATTTTATGATAAGAAAATGGAAGAACTTCAAAGTAATAAAGTAAACACACCACATAATTATGTTATATGGTCGAGTAAGGCAATTTACATTTTAAATATAAAAAAAATGAAAAATCTCTCATGCTTGCAATAAGAAAGCAATAGAGAAAAAGTTCATATTCATGGATACAATGGGAGAATGTCATCAACATCTAATCACCCGTGCGCAAAGTGAAACAATTTTAAAATTATTAAACTTGAAGACTTCAGTTATCTTCACCGTGTTTTGTCAATTATAGATTATTTGTATATTATATTCTCATTTATTCAACTGTTTACATAAATAAAGTCAAAAGATGCCTGCAAGATAAATGTGTTAGATTCTTGATCTAGGAGCGGTGATATTGTATCAAGTACGTCGGGTGTACACCTTTTGTTGGCTTTTTCCACTTTAACTTGCACATCATATTAATCACGGCATTAATTAAAGTTAATTATAATTCTCAATCTGAGATTATTTCCCCAAAAACACACACTTAGAAACCACTGAAATGAACGTTTTCATGTCATCTCAATTCCTAATGTACTCGATTGTTGACATATTGTAAAAGAATTTTTTTTTAATCTAACTTCTTAGATATGGAGAACCTTGCTTACTTTATTTTGAGACTTAGGATATTCATTATCAACTCGTGGTGAATTTATGTTAATTTTTAATTGAGGGAACAAATAATATAAATCTAACGACAAGAATACACACATACTATGAATAAATAATAATAATAATAATAATAATAATAATAATAATAATCACTAGCATAGACAACATCATCATCATATCAATCTAGCCAATAAGAAGGAGGGCAATTTAGACCACAAAGTCATTAATATTGCACCATTAAGTAATTCACTAAATACTTAAAGAAAAAATGATACATCTAGCAATATCTAAATAAAAAGTTGCCAACATCTTAAATAAAAAGTTAAACAAATCATATGATCTATATGGTGAAAGTGTCGGAAAAAAAGTAAAAAACCTTTGCGCATGAATAACAAATAGAAAAACTCAGTTTCACGATTAAGATATCACGGTAATAATTTTAATCAGAACAATCATCTCCATGCTCCTTGGACCAACACAACAATCCATTCATAGATACGAAAGCTATATGCCCCAATTCATTCTTTAAACTCAGAAAAAATGTCCCGATCTCTTAATGGAAGTAAATACGGGAATAACATTGTTACTCACGAAGAACATGACTCGACTCCAACAAAAGACAAACAACACACAGGGTCTACCACAATCTGCGCGTCTTCCATAACTTAGGAGCAGAATCACAGAAGAAAACACAGATTGAAGAAGCAGCTGCGTTTATTCAGATCTTGCACAACGAGATTAAAATTGAAGTACGAACCTAGTCAAAGTAGAACTCACTTTCTTCATGACTGCACCATCACGTACTCCACTCAAGCACCCTCATTGTGACGACCATAATCTTCATCATCATTCTCATCATCTTTGGAGCTTCCTTGTTTAGATCAACTCCATGTGGATCTTCCCCTGAGCCTCCGCCGCCGATGAAGAAGCCCCCTTCGTCTCACAGTCATGTTCGACTTCATATGCCCTAAGTCCAGCAAGGGCGCGGGTCCTCTCTGCTGCTTCAGCAGGGTCTTATGGACTCGCATGTGCCCATAGACGGCATTCCGGCTTTTGAACAATTTCCCACACAGGCTGCACGCCTGAAGCGACGAGCACTGCGTTCTTCCTCTTCTTTTAGCTCCCTATTCCACTAGGCAACGTTTGCCATTCTCTTTCTTCTATACACCCATTTACTGTGATGCCCAAACCGCCTGAGCTCACTCATTCGAGGGAGCGCACCCTCCAAAGGCCGATGGCATCCTTTGTTGAGCTCTGCCATGGCAGTTCGCTTTTATATGTAACCCGGGGGAGGCTGAGCAACAGACCCCAACATTAGGACCTCTCTTATAACAATTTTTAACAATGAGAGGATTTGAACTCGACCTCGGCGATAAGGACACACCAACAGCGCTACCATTGGTTGGGTAACTTTCATATTGTGAGTTACAAATTAGTAGAATTCTCTATTGTTATTTCCAACCATCTATCTTTTCACTAACTATTACGTTGGATTTTCTAAAGCCATATTAGAATATCTTGATTAGTTATTAAATAGAAAAAAATTAGAATAGAAATTTTTAAAGGTGTATCGGGCGTTTTATTAACTTTTCTATTCTAAAATATAAATTTTATGTAGTTACTAAACACATTCTACTGCTTAAAACTCATCAATAGAACAAAATAAAAAAACTATTTCTATAGAAATTATTAAAATAAATATTACCAAAATATCTTGAATTTCGCCTTGTTTGCTCTCAATCAAGTCCACGCTTTATTGACATTGCAGTTAGCGGTGCCGACAACATCCGACCTGGTTGGTGTCTTCGTGGTGAAAAAATTCAGTAGTTAGCAAGTGTCACGTGAAAGGTTGACATGGTGTGCACTTTATTATTGATAGCCAATTAGATTTTGACACGTAAATATTGACATGGAAATCAAAAAAATTATTATTTTCCCTCTTTTCCTCCTCCATGTTCAACCTCTGCTCCTCCTGGGCTAGGCCATCTTCACTGCCCAAACTGAAACATGACACAGGGAGCCTGAGGTACCATCGTGAGCCGCAAAGTTAGACTTTGACCCCAATAATTCTCTAGCTGACTATTTAATAACGCTTTATGCAAGATTGTAGCTGTGTCTCTGCAAACTACATGACACAACCAGCTGACATTCATGAGAAGATGAGGGCCATTCTCATCGACTGGCCTATTAGACGTACCATTCAACAAGTTTCCCACTGTCAAGTTACCAATTATCTTACATTCCTTTCCATTTAATGACCATGCTTCCTCACAAGTCTTGCATTTGATCAATCTGGAACAGGTGCATGACAAATTCAATCTCATGCACGAGACCAATCTCACACGGTCAATCTCATAGACATATTCTTGGCTCAGCAATCTGGGTGAGAAGAACCTCCAGTCAGTGGGGTCTGTGGCAATGTTATTGGCATGCAAGTATAAAAAAGTCTCTATTCCTGTTGTTGGAGACTTGATTCTCGTGTCAGACAAAGGCTTTCACCTGAAAGGAAGTTCTGGAAACGGTGCAATTCTTAAAATCTTGAAAACATTTCATGTTCGACCGTAACTGAAATTCTTTCTTTTCTTATTAGAAAAATGATTTTAGAAAATTGACTGGATGGGCAGGCTTTTTCAGGAAATTTTGATGCTCAACTCGTTGCTGTTCAGAAAATCACTACCTACTCCGGATGTTTTCATTTGACAGTTTCTCAAGGCTGCTGAGTCTGATAAAAGGTTAGGCAAGTCAACATCTCTCACAATATCAAAAAAGGAGTACAGTGCAATAGATTTACACTTCGGGAGAAAGATTGAACAAGTAGAAGTCCCTCTTAAGTGTGTTTTGAAAACCGTTGTCAAAGCCTTCATTAAATCAACTCTTGGGTTGATCGATAATGATTTGTGTACATTTATTCTCTCTAATGAACATGTAAAAATCGATGAACCTAGTCCTGACGGAACCATTTTAAATTAACAGCTTGAGTTGCTATCCTTCTTCTCGCTTGAACTCTCATTGGTGGAGAACGAGATGCTCAATTTCCTCTTCTAGCCGCCGCTGTGAACTTGGTGGCTTAGTGCACGGTCTTAGCCCCAGTTTACAGCTTCTACTGCCCTTCTACACACTAACCTTTTTATTAATAGAAAAAATTGGGTGAAAAATAAATTTTAAGCAACTTGTTGTGTTAGGAATTGGTTAGAAAGATTCTAGTGTTAACCCTAACCCCAGGTGTAAAGTTTCCTACAGCCAATTTTGCTTCAAATATTTAATCAATGTATTTGGTTGATTGAAAACTAGACTACTGCTTTTTCCTTTCCAATTGTAATTCTTGTCTTTTTGTTGTGACAATAAATTGATAGATACTGATTTAAATGATCTTTTCCCATAACAAGGATCTCTCTCTCTCTCTCTCGATCGGGCTCATATTCCATAAGTCTTAAATTCGAACTGATCGATGTCAGTAGTTGCTTTATTATTCTCCTGATGATTTGAAATCTTTTTGGAAAATCATCGACAGTCTAAAAACTTGTTTTAGAATTTTTGTCCCCAAACCAAGTTGCCCATCTGCCACAGCTCTGATGAATCCCCCATCACATTCTCTTTGCAAAACTCTAGTTGGCCTCTTTTCAACTCGACCCTTTTCTCTTCAACCGGGCATAGAAAGGATTTGTTGTCTCCTCCACATCCTTGACCCTGTCTCTGCTCCATCATCATCTGACCTCAAACCGAGAAGCTCCAAGCTCTTGCTCTACGACTTCCCGTTCATCTTGCCCAGACTCAGGAGCCACCGATGTATCTTTTTCAGGAGACTGTCCACACATACCGTCCCCATTGACCTGTTGCTTGTCATCTCAAGAGATCGAAATGTCAGGAGCCTGAACTTGCCAAGTGGGCCAGTTTATTCTACTCCTCTTATGGGTTTATCAGATGGAATTTCTCTGATCTGCTTCCTACAAAGTTTCCATCCCTATTCCGACATTAACCAGCAATAATTGCCGAGCGACATGGACTGCCAACGACAGCATTGATGATCATATTGTCTCCCTAAAAACGATGTACAAATTTCTTTTTGCATTCAGTTGTTTTCTAGCCTCTATACTCTTCCTACTGTTCCATGTTCCTTCCAAGCAATGACGACCCTCTTGTCACTAGTTGATGAAAATGAACAATCACACCCATTATATGGACAAAAATGCCTTATGACTCATCATTTGTTTGTTTTGCAATTTGTATCATTCGATTCTGTTTTGTCGCCTATTGAATCATCAAATGATTAAATACGTGTAAACCTAAATTAAATGTGACCTTAAAGTACATACGCGTGTATTTATGTTGGGAACTCCTCTTACCAGATTATGGTTGAGCTTGGGATTATCAAACCCAAATTGACTACTGAAGAATTAAACTAATTGACCGAAAATAATTGGTATGAACCCGAGAGACATCCTGAGTTTCGGTTATGTGTACATTCATTCCGAGACAGACGCCTCTAAGGAGATGGGATTTTGACCGTCGATCCAATGGTTTAATGAAGCAGCAAGAGGTGATCAAAGTCGGATGATGTTCCAAGGGGAGCAACTAGAGACCACACAGACGCGGGCCTACAGGAGCAACTGGTGCTTGAGTTCGTGCGAAGACATCGAACGCTGTCGGGTCAATGTGGTGCGCACGGGGTCGCAAGATATTTGTTGTATCGCAGACAAAGGGCGGTGACCAACGCTTTAGCCTGTTCAAGTCGTCGCCCCTGTTTGGGCTCCCCAAATTACAAGTGTTGTTGATACTTGAGACTTCGCTTTGCTAGACGGAATCTATCAAGACACTTATCTCTTCTTTATTATTATTTTTTCCTTTTCCTTCGATGACGATAAGCCTGTCGGGCTAACTAGTCCATCCAAAGCCATTTGGGCCAGTCCGCGGTGGCTAGAGTTAGCTGCCTTTCTGATGATGTCCGCGGTTTGTGGTCATGGTGGGTCGAGAGCGGGGAGAGAAGATTAGGCAGTCTAGGGTTGGTGGTGATTTCAAACATCGTGGTTTCGCACATTTTACCATTAGGAACGGCAATTCGGTCTCTAATCATGGTAGGTGATTTTAGAAGGTCGTTGGTTAGAAGGAACGAGGAAGAGAGACGAAGGAGCAGTGCCGCTGTTTCATGAGTTAACCCCCATTTCGGCGGCTGGTTCCACGAAACTTTGTTTTCCACTAAAGAAAAGAAAAGTCCAATGTCGTAATAGAGTTC